>CANNZV010002480.1:0-96375 GCA_947561585.1 Caprella mutica
TGTTATGGAATTATCACGCCAACACATAGTTCCATCCGATATTATACTATACAATTGATATCGTCATGCTAATTTATAATTTCTGTTATCTTTTCACTAAGCAGCGTGCCGCACGTTTCTATCACGCCAATACATAATTCCATCCGATATTAAACTATACAGTTAATATCGTCACGCTAATTTACATTTTCAATTATCGTTGTACTAAGTTGTGTGACGCACGTTTCTATCACGCCAACACATAATTCCTTTAACAATTAAACAATATGATATAATCAGGTTAATTTATATTTCCAGTATATTTTCACTAATTAACGTGCAGCACGTTCCTATCACGCCAATACATAATTCAATCTAATAAAAAATTATACAATTGATATCGTCACGCTAATTAATGTTTTCAGTTATCGTTGTACTAAGTTGCGTGACGCATGTTCCTATCACGCCAACACATAAATCCAGGCAATAACCAACTATACAATTGATATCGTCACGCCAATTAATATTTTCAATTATCGTTGTACTAAATTGTATGACGCACGTTTCTATCACGCCAACACATAATTCCGTTAATAATTAAACTATGATATAATCACGCTAATTTATATTTCAGTATTTTTTCACTAACTAACGTGCTGCACGTTTCTATTACGCCATCACATAATTCCATCCGATATTAAACTATACAATTGATATCTTCAAGCTAATTTATAATTTCTGTTATCTTTTCACTAAGCAGCGTGCCGCACGTTTCTATCACGCCAACAATTAAATTCCATGCGATATTAAACTAGACAATTGATATCGTCACGCTAAGTTACATTTTCGGTTATCTTTTCACTAAGCAGCGGGCTGCACGTTTCTATCACGCCAACACATAATTCCATCCGATATTATACTATACAATTGATATCGTCATGCTAATTTATAATTTTTGTTATTTTTTCACTAAGCTGTGTGCCGCACGTTTCTATCACGCCAACACATAGTTCCATCCGTTATTATACTATACACTTGATATCGTCAGGCTAATTTATAATTTCGGTTATCTTTTCACTAAGCAGCGTGCCGCACGTTTATGTCACGCCAACACAAAATTCCATCCGATATTATACTATACAATTGATATCGTCACGCTAATTTATAATTTCGGTTATCTTTTCACTAAGCATCGGGCTGCACGTTTCTATCACGCCAACACTGTCAACACATAATTCCATCCGATATCAAACTATACAATTGATATCGTCACGCTAATTTACATTTTCAATTATCGTTGTACTAAGTTGTGTGACGCACGTTTCTATCACGCCAACACATAATTCCTTTAACAATTAAACATATATGATATAATCAGGTTAATCTATATTTCCAGTATATTTTCACTAATTAGCGTGCAGCACGTTCCTATCACGCCAATACATAATCCAATCTAATAAAAAATTATACAATTGATATCGTCACGCTAATTAATGTTTTCAGTTATCGTTGTACTAAGTTGCGTGACGCATGTTCCTACCACGCCAACACATAAATCCAGGCAATAACCAACTATACAATGGATATCGTCAGGCTAATTAAAAATTTCTGTTATCTTTTCACTATTTGCTGTGTGCCGCACGTTTCTATCACGCCAACACATAATTCCATCCGATATTATACTATACAATTGAAATCGTCATGCTAATTTATAATTTTTGTTATCTTTTCACTAAGCTGTGTGTCGCACGTTTCTATCACGCCAACACATAGTTCCACCCGTTATCATACTATACAATTGATATCGTCAGGCTAATTTATAATTTCGGTTATCTTTTCACTAAGCAGCGGGCTGCACGTTTTTATCACGCCAACACATAGTTCCATCCGATATTATACTGTACAATTGATATCGTCAGGCTAATTTAAAATTTCTGTTATCTTTTCACTAATTGCTGTGTGCCGCACGTTTCTATCACGCCAACACATAGTTCCATCCGTTATTATACTATACAATTGATATCGTCAGGCTAATTTAAAATTGATATCTTCAGGCTAATTTAAAATTTTTGTTATCTTTTCACTAAGCTGGGTGCCGCACGTTTCTATCACGCCTGGTGACGCCAACACATAGTTCCATCCGTTATTATACTATACAATTGATATTGTCAGGCTAATTTATAATTTCGGTTATCTTTTCAATAAGCAGCGGGCTGCACGTTTTCATCACGCCAACACATAATTCCATCCGCTATTATACTATACAATTGATATCGTCAGGCTAATTTATAATTTCGGTTATCTTTTCACTAAGCAGCGGGCTGCACGTTTCTATCACGCCAACACATAATTCCATACAATAGTAAATTATACAATAGATATTGTCACGCCAATTTATATTTTCTGTCATCATTGTGCTAATTAAGTTGCGTGACACACGTTCCTTTCATGCATCACATAATTCCGTTCAAAATTATATTATAAAATTAATATATCGTCACGCTAATTTATATTTATATTTCAATTTCACCAACTATAGTGTACTTCCCATAAAAATAATGGGTTATCAATAGTAAAAGAAAAAAATAATATTAATTAAAAATATATATCTTTAAAGAATATATTTGATTCAAAATATTTGATTCAAAATATTTGAGTTAAAAATATTTGAGCCAAAAATATTTGAGCCAAAAATATTTGAGCCAAAAATATTTCAGCCAAAAAAATTTGAGTCAAAAAATTTTAGTCAAAATATTTGAGTCAAAAATATTTGAGTCAAAAATATTTGAGTCAAAAATATTTGAGCCAAAATATTTGAGTCAAAATATTTGAGTCAAAATATTTGAGTCAAAATATTTGAGTCAAAATATTTGAGTCAAAATATTTGAGTCAAAATATTTGAGTCAAAATATTTGAGTCAAAATATTTGAGTCAAAATATTTGAGTCAAAATATTTGAGTCAAAATATTTGAGTCAAAATATTTGAGTCAAAATATTTGAGTCAAAATATTTGAGTCAAAAAATTTGAGTCAAAATATTTGAGTCAAAATATTTGAGTCAAAAATATTTGACAGTTGCGTGAGCGTGCACGCAAATTCTTTTTTTCTGCATTTTAGACAGTTGCGTGAGCGTGCACGCCAAAAATTTCAATTTTTCCGCGTTTTAGACAGTTGCGTGAGCGTGCACGCCAAGAAATTCCATGAAATTCCACTTTTCCATGTTTTAGTCAACTTAGTTGCGTGGGCGTGCACGCAAATTCCATTTTCCGTGTTTTAGTCAATACTAAGTGACGTGAGCGTGCACGCTCACGTCACGCTCACGTTTTTTTTCCGCATTTTAGTTAGTGCCCTATTTTACTTGGGCTCTCTCTCAAATTAAAGTCTCTGTGGGAGAAAAGACACATTCTGCAGACTGGGTAGACATAGGGTCATGCAGATAAATTGCGGCCCCTTAATTTTTAATTGCGGCCTTCTCAAGAGAGTCTCTAAAACATTCTGAACCAAAATTACTTTAAAAATTTGCTTAGGTAGCTATCAAAAGAGGCACAGTGCATAGGTAGGTACTATAATTTATTAATTTAAGTTTTTAACATGTGTTTTGAAGCTATGATGTTTCTGTTGTTAGAGGCCGCAGTTAGTTAGTAGGTAGTGTGCCGCAATTTAGGTACCTGCTTGACCCTAGCGGCTAGCATGATAGCAGTAGCCTGAATAACAGCTGCAGCATAACTGCATAAGTACCTAACTTCTTCAACAGCTCAACATGAGTCAAGAAGTTACGAACAACATAACAAAGAATAACGATTGAATCAGAATTATATTCTTTCAACCATGAGACTTTCTTTATGAGTCACAGTATAAAAATTTCAAGGTCAAGTGGGCATTTAGGCTAGGTACACTAGTATACAAAAGCGTTCAAACTCTTTCTAAATGCTAATTCTATTCATTGTCGTGTGATCGAAAAACCTGCCTTACGGCTTAGAGATATTTTATGAACTTACCCTAGGAAATTACTCGTTTATCGAACAACTTTGGCAGAAAAGGCGTAGATGCAAGCTTTGAAAACGGTGTATGGCGCGCAATGTCACTAAATTGCGGATCTAACAAACCGCATTTTACATATTTCCATATCCAAATTTTTCATCGGACTAATTCCCTCTCGAAATAAAAGGAGTCTAAATTTTCACGTTTGCCGTACTCTAAGATTCTTACTTAATGCACATATAAATACTATAAATGCTTATGTGAATATTTCCCTACGAATATCATTTTCATTTAAAGATTATCACCAGGCTCCGGGAAAAAATGAGTTTATTACATAATATTACAGAACTAAGGTCTATAATCATAATTTTGCAAACCGCGTACAATTCGGTTCAGTATATACTTTATTATTTGCTTTTAAAGTTTTTAATACTCTTTGAGCAACAATTGAGCAAGTATATATACGTTTCTATAATAAGTTTATCTAATTACATACCTTTATACGAATATTAAATGGATTTATTATACCAAATACAGTATAACTCCTGAGTTATGAAATATTGGTTTCTTCATAACTGAGAGCCACTTCATAATTCGTGAGCAGTGATAGTTCCCTATGATTAAAATCATATAGAATTTTTGTCATTGAGGGATAACTATAACAAATATTATTCTTATATGGATGTGCTGTGAGCACTAAATTTTATACAAAATTGAGGTAATTAAACAAATAAATGTTGTGGGAAATCAATATAGCTACTCATAATTGTACAAAAAATTAATATATTTCATGGTATAGTAGTCATTTATGCCTAAAATTAAATCATTAACAAAAAATACGCATCATTTAAATATCAAACAATAAAAAAAATTATACTCAATATATCCGATTTATTGATAACCTAAACTTTATATTACATTTCCTGATTTACCTTTTCATGTATAATACTCCATTATAGAATAATACACAATTATAGGTGGTATCCTATAATTGGATATCATCCTTACCTTTAATAATTATTGGGTCTCATCCTATCATTGGGTATTGTCCTATAATTGGGTATTATCCTATATTAGAATATTATTCTATAATAGATCTATTATCTTGTTAGGTATATGGTAAAGTCTGGTGGAGAAAATTGCAAAAACCCACTATTGAATTGAAGTGGTAATTTTCATTAAAAAAAACTTGTATAGTGTAGGTACTTGCTTGTCATAATTGCATTTTTCATTTTCACTTCTGCAATATGATTTTCAATTCTGCCAATTCATTATTCACTTCTGATGACTTGATTTGGAAAAGGTACAGTTATACCTCAAGAATTATCGTTTTCTATGATTTAAACAAAGAAAATACTTCATAACTCAGGATCATTTCATAACTCAGGTCCTTCATTACTCGGGTGCTTCATAAAAAAAAACTTCATAACTCAGGAGTTTTACTGTACCTACCTAGTTGGCAATCAAAACAAATTGCGTACAATCTTTTTTTTTTTCAGGCTGAAAATTAGTAAACTTAAGTCGGAAGTAGAATAGGTATTATAGAGTTTTGATTATAAAAATATTTAAAACCATATAAAATTTAAAAATGCTATCAAATTTGATGCGATTTGCAGAAATATGAAAAGCAACATTAGCCTCGTTGATTGAAGCAATAAAAAAAATTGCTTGGAGGGGACAATTAAAGAAATTATGAATATAGTGCCTATACCCAAATAATATATTAAATCGCAAAAATTATGAGGAAGAGGGGGAGAGAATCGAGTTCAATCATGGTTATGTTGAATCTGTGCCTATAATTTAGGAGATGAACCTTAGGTATATCAAGAATTAAATCCCTATTCAAATTGTGTACAGGTTTACTGCCAATAGATGTGATTATAGGTACTTCCATTTTAAATATATAGAGAAGTATACCAAGTATAATATTGGAATTAACATCCGAAAATATTATGTGTGACGCCACACAAAATATTTTGCATTTGTTTTTAAATAAAAAATGTGCTATTATTCAGTAAAATGTGAATTTTCATGGAAATTAACCTACTAAAATTGTTTTTATCACCTTTAACCAGGGTACAGTAACATAGGGTATGGTAATCAGCTGATTGAATCTATAGTTTGACGTGACCACCGGGTGACTCAAAATGGCGACTCTGACCACACTTTGAAACATGGAAAAACCTACTTAAACTTAATCACTTTTAAATTGAATTTTTTCTTATCAATTACTAACTAGGCATTGGTTAAATTGTATTTCCATTATTTTTTTCCTTATTTGTTATTCATCGGAACTACAATTTAGCAGTTAACTAGCACTAGTTTAGGCTGCTAGGTAGCATATGTTCAAGACCCTATTTTTTATAGATAAGTAAAAGAAATGAACAATTAAAACACACCTGAATTATATCTATATATTCAACTTTGAGGTTCAATCACCATTTTCGCTTTTCTTTTGTACGAAACCCTTATAAAATGACTTTAAACTTCTCGATATTAACATGCAAATACGAGGAATTATGAGCCGCTCGGTCACAAACAAGGAATGTGTTGTTGTGGTGACGTCATATTTTTGTGTCGTCTGCTAGGTACTATACCTGATTATGTTCTTATACCTTGCCTTTAACACTCTATTCACTTATAATATTCACCTAATAATACGGCCAGGTTTGATAGTGACAAAATGTATACTGTACTTATTTTTACTATAAAATAGGTAATTGGGTATACCTAATTTTGCAAAAAATTGTCATATTTTCGAAGAAAATGTAATAATAATTGGTTCGCATTGAATAATGTTTAATATATTAATAAAAATGAATTATGCTATTTATATAGACCGGGGGTTTTTTGCTTGGGGTTTTTTTGTCCAGGGGGTATTTGTCCGGGGGTTTATTGCACGAGGGGTTTTTGTCCGGGGGGTATTTTGCATGGGGTTTTTTTGCATGGGGGTTATTGTCCTGGAATCTTTGTTTACATCGTTTCTAAAGAATCGATCAAGTTCACCGTCAAAGAATTCGAAACTCAGCTTACTTCTTTATTTATTTACTATGGGTACTTCAAAGTTGGTGCTCAAAAAGCTCCGGTTGTGAAAAGAGTGTACGTGGATCAGCGGTTCCAGAATAATTGATCGTATTTCTTGAAAATGCATGTGAAATTAAAAAGAGAAAACTAAATAAGACTAATAGTATTTTTTTAATAGTAAAAACACATTTATATTCGATCAGGTATTTATTATTATAATAATGTAACCAAAATCCTCTGTTATTTTTAACAACATCATATATGTACTGTCATATGATTTATGATGTTAAGTATATAAACTTTGCAATTTTTATATTGTTATTGAAAGTAGTGACATTAAGCTAGGATCTTCCCTTATTTAGGTAAATAATTGTCGTTTTTTCGGCGAAAGTGTCATTCAGCGAATGTGTTTTCGACGAAAGTGTTTTCGAAATGGGAAAGATCCCAAAGCTTGATATTCACTATTCAGGTGCCTATTTTGCTATATGTAGTGAGTATAGAATCTTAACGTAGAATTTATCTTTAGTATTTATTTACGAACATCTGCCTCGTGGGAACTGTATAGAAATGGTTCACATCATTTTCTCTGTAATATACTTGAACTTCTCTAGTGTTTTGATGTCCTTCATTGTGTGCAGAAATGATATTGCTCGTGTTTCACATACTCATCCTGAGTATAGTTAATTTATATGCTCAAGGTAAGTAACTATATTTCTATACCTATCTATTGAAAAAATTCAGAATATATTTATTCATTCAGTAAGATATTAAATAGTACCTATACGGTTTGAAATAGTGAACCTACAGTTTATAATATATAATTTAGAAATGATTTTTTCATCCAATCCATGAATATTTGATTTTTATTCCAACGCTTGAGATTTGAATTGATTTTAAATTATGTTGTAGCTGTATCAGGAAAAAAGGTAGTATTAATGGCATTAATTCTTCAAAATACTCACATTTTTCTTTTATTTTCTTAACAATATCGAAATATATACTGACAAATTACTAATGGTGAGTGAAATTAATTTTTTAAACTAAAATTATAAAAATGTAGGAATTCATTTAAGTTACTCTTTTACCGTTATATAGTTCATTATTTATCATGAGGCAATTGAACTTGATCCAGATGATATTTAATTATTCATTTTTCATCCTAATATTTTATGTAATTGATTTTTTAACCATTTATTATCTTAACTTTGCAGAATGCGATCACCCAACCTCTGGAGTGTCCATTGCAGTTAGTCCTCTACTAGGCGCTGACGAACTGAAATTCATCGAAGTCTTTTGGTGGGGTCAAACTAATTATACTGACTCCGACCTCATTGTTATATCTGACCACGACCCTTTTATAGACGAGAAGAACTTACTTCAAAGTAGCAGAGAACAGTTTCCAGCATATGAAGCAGTTTATGGAAGGTTATTGTCAAGCGTTTCTTTCAATTTTTCAGAAGTACCTAGTGATGTTAATGATATCCCTTCAGACAACTGTGCACCATACTATGTTACTTACATGAGGAATGAAGAGATACTTATGACAGATTGCCTCAAATTTCAACCAAATTGGATGAATGATTTGAAAGATACGATACAGAACGTCGAATTAACGTCGGTTGTTATTCCTGGTACTCACGATGCCGGTGCTGGAACGCCATATGAAAATTGGGCAAACGACGGATTCATATCTGATACGGTTGCTGAATGGACTTTTACTCAAGACACTGATTTATGGACACAACTCATGTTTGGGATCCGTTATTTTGATATGCGAATAAGCTATTATCCGAATAGTGACTACTTGTTCTACGTTAACCATGGAGATGTTCGAATAGCACCTTTGATTCCTTACCTTGAAGATCTAAAAAGATTCCTCGAATCAACAAATGAAATCGTAATTTTCGATATTCATAGCTTGGAGCATAACTTTGAGGATTATCCAGAAGCATCTACAGGATTAGATAGTTTGATAACTAGTTATGTGGGGTCTTTCATGCTTAATCGATCATATGAACCAAATCCTCCTCTGTTTGAAATCTGGAATAGCGGAAAGAGACTTATAGTTACCTACCCAAGCTCAACCAAGCCTTCTGACCTGTACTGGGACAGTGCATATCATTTGTATGCTGACACCAATGACATCGACTACCTTCTTCAATACTTCGATGAGAGAATTCCAGAGAATGCGGACAGAACCTCGTTGTGGTCGTGCCAAACGGAGTTGACGGAAACAGCCCTGGACGTAGTTAACAATAGATGGGGAGGACTAACTGGAGCAGCTAACGTATCTAATATTCCTGTTTCTCACTGGTTTAGGGAAAATTGGTGGGGAGACGTGAATATAATATCCATGGATTTCTTCCTATTTTCAGACGTTGTTAAAACTGCAATTGAAAGTAATATCTTGAAGCAAACTTGTCCTAATTCATCCAACAAATTTTAATTTAATAGTTTTCTTCAATTGATTAGTGGAATATAATTGGTTTATGTTTAATCAATGACCTATTTTTATTACTATAATTTATAATTTAAAATAGGGATATACATATTACGGGATATAGTTATGAAATACCTCATATCTGCTGGACTATGATTGGTAGGTAGTAAAATGGAAATGATATCATCTTTAAACTAAATTTAATGTTTTTTTTTGGTAATGATAATTATATTTATATCTTTATTAAAAAATGTATCTAATGTCAAGATGATCCCAAGACTTTTAAAACGTATATATATATATATATATAAATATATATCTTCATATTATAAAATGTGCGTAATGAAATAATATAGGCATATAAAATTAAGTTTATTTGGTTAATTCACAGGATTTGTAGTCGGTAAACAAAATATAATAAATTAATTAGTATACTGTTTATTATTTTCCTACTAGAAAAATAATTAAATTCAACAGATAAACATTCTAGATTTCATCATCTTTTATTTCTATTACAAGGAAAGATAGATCTCATAATAAGATTCAATAAGTTTCTAACAATAGAGTAAAGCATTGTCAACAAAAAGAATGGCCCAGTCAAATTGCAATGAGTAATTTTCGAATTATTTGGCAAACATGTTGTTATAATTTTTTTCTTAAAAATCTGAATGTGTTATCACTAAAAGTGTTTTAATCTAAATCATTTTGAAGTTAAGAAATAAAAATTATGTAGAGACATAACAGAGAAAATGAATAATGTGTCGAGATTTTTTCATGGGATAAAAAATTTCTTCTTTATTCGATTTTTTACTCCATGATATCCAAAGCACCTGAGATAAATTCCATTGAATCGTCTTCTTCTAATAGATTATTTTTTGAATCTCTAGTATCTAACACAGGTGATTTCCCAAATTGGTCTCCATCAAGTTCCATGGCTAGATTCCCATTCACAAACTCAGACAATACTTGATCATCAGTTGAATTGCGAGTGGATCTGAATTCAGATTCATTTAAGCTCTTCGAATCACCTTGATCTTGCTGAACAGATGCATGAACAAGAACATTACTCTCAGTTTGATTCTTTGTGTCATCTAGTACATTCATTCTTATTTGTGAATTGGTAAGTCTTTCCTCGGTGAACTCTTTTTCAACCGACTGTTCTTCAGAATCCGATGAGGCACGACGTATTGTTTTTACCGATTCTTCGATTAACTGGGTAGATATAAAGACCATGAAATTAAAATTTTATATCTAAAGTTGTTTTCCTGTTTAAAAAGTTAAACATTAACTAAAATTAACATCTTTGTAAGTCAAATATAGAACATGGTCAACCCATCCCAATATAGGCTGATCAAATTTATTTATCACATTTAAACAAATTAACGTTCAAATTGTGATGAACCGTCTAAGCTGTACAAAGTTCATAATATGTATTTAACACCTGAAATTTACTTTAAAAAAAACACTTACGATTGTTCGGTATTTGAGCATGACTAATGCAGCCAAAGGGTACGACAGTCCACAAAGAAAGTAGTAGAAGCCCTCCAGTCCAGAACCTCTGTCCAGCATCATCGCAGAGCCTATGCTCACGCAAATCACTGATACAACTAAATTACTCACAATATACGGCATCAAAAATACAGCCTTTTTCTGAAATACACACAAATGGTTCACATATCATCGGTATAAGAATCTAGTCGTCTATTAATAACTTTACAATTTATGAAAAATTTCAATTTGGTCAATATTTATAGAGGATATAAAAGGTATCTCAAGAATCTTACCTTCACAAATCCGTACATCAAGATGGAAGTCACTATCATTATCAACAAACCCATTAAGATCGAAATTATACCTAAATAGAACAACATATTATTAGATCAGAGAATGCAACTTATGTATATATTGTGCATCTTAATTATTTACGGCGTAGATGCACTATAAATGATATAGTTTATAGGCAAGTAACTCACCTATTGGCTCTAGTTGAATGATACCAAGGATGAAGTTCGTCAGTCCTGTTGACTTTGAAAGAAAATGTGGGTAATTAATTAGGAAAGGATGAGTCTAAAGTCAATAATAATAATAATTTTAATTAGGACAATGTGAATGATTATTTTCAAAATCAGACCTGAATAATGTAAATATATCAGAATTCTACACTCACTAAAGACAGGATGGAAAAAGTGAGGATTTCCACTCTTGGGGTCCACCAGAGGCATAATTCGTATGGGTTTTCCTCCATCACAACAGAGATAGCAGATGTTTACTTAGAAAAAGAAGGATAAATGATCATCTAGAATTCTTCGAATGCTGACAGTACACGAACATCATTTTTAAGAACCGAGTATAGAGGACTGACTGATGGACTAGTTTTGTTACAATGGATTTATCAGCGTTAATCACAGTAGCAGATACCATTCACTGATTACTAAAAACAATGAGGGTTATGCGCTGTGATAAAAAGGCTGTATCAGTAATTCGCTTACGCAATTGAATAGAAGAGAACCTTTTTTGGAATTAGTTAGGCCTGGTATAACTTATTTTCATTTCAATAATATTAAATGAAACTTCTCATGCAACAAAAAATTTAATTCATTATTAAAATCAAATATACGAAATTTCAGCTCAAATTTAACGTGACTCTTTAAACTACTTCAAGGAATATTTGAAATACACAATTAATTTCAATTTCTTTTAATAAGAGAGAATAGTCAATCAGACAGTTATTATGTTCATTTTTCAATAACAAACAGGTATAGTAAGTGACTGTAGGTGCAAACCATTTTCGAATTGAAGAAATTTGGCACTCGTGAATGACTAAAAACTATAGAGGGTTGTAATTTATTCCGATTTCCCTTTAAAATAATGTTTTAAATATAATGTTAGTACATAAGAACTATTACACCAAAGGTCCGTTTGCAAATGAGAGATAAGACAGTGATAACAGCTCTGATGCATAGGTAGTCAATGAGTAAGTAAAATGTCGCCATCGTGGAGACACAAGACTGATGAACTGTGCAGTGAAAATCTACGTTATGTAGCGTTGAACTACAGTAACAATCTTGTATTGCAGCATTGAACTTCAGTAACAATCTTGTGTTGCAGTGTTGAACTGCAGCAACAATCTTGTGTTGCAGTGTTGAACTGCAGTAACAATCTTGCGTTGCAGAGTTGAACTTGATCATTGGTTGAATATTTTCTGTGTAGCCAAGTGGTATAGAGTGTGAACTGATTTCACTTGTTTGCAACTATATAGTTACAGTTTTTTATAGCTAAGAAAACCAGTAACACACCATTATTGCCTTTAAACAAGGATTTCACAAGATAACAATCAATTTTGTATTTTATTTACAGTGCCATTCCTGTAGTTACTTATCCGTGTTCTGCAGGGGAAACTGTTAAGATGGATGCCGCCAACAATGTAGAGTGTTGTGGTTGTACCTCGTACAGAACAGGAAGCTTAATTATTTGCATCTTAACATTGGTCAGTATGAATAAAATGAAAATAGCACAATATAGTCTATTATATTTTATAGAGAAGGGTGGATCTAACCTGAGAGAGTCACATTTTAGAAAATTACATCTAGATTGATTTGGAAACAGAAATCAATATCGATATCTGCATCCAAAAACTATATATATGTATCTTGCAAAATTCTCATATACCTTTTTTCTTTCAGATAGCAAGTGTCGGAAGCATCATCAGTGGATCCATAGTCCTCGACGACTGTCTGTACAGCTATACCAGTAACTACCACTACAAAAATGTTTGCTATTACTACGGTAAGTAATAGTATAGTGAATATAACAACATAGTAAGAGTATAGTTAATATACTAGTATATATATAAAGTATAGTAGTTACCCTATACACTAAATAATTATGTGCCAATGTATATGTATCGTGATTCAGAGAAGAGGAAATAAAACACTGTTATAGATAATGAATTTCGTTTAGTTGACACGTATGGAATCAAAAATGGAGATAAACTCTGATGTTGCAGTACATAGTGGTCAAATTTTTTTCGATTATTGTTCTTTGTTGGAAACTGGACTATATTTGAATAAACATATATTTTCATTAAAAAAAAACATGAAATTTAAAATTAATACTACTATTATTACATAACGAATAATAATCAAACCTAACCATTTAGGCCCAAATACTTAAATTCCAGAACTTTAATTACAAATCGATGAAACTCATATAGTTTCATATTATAATGCAAATCAATATAAAATGTTATAATCCAGAATATTTATAAGTACCGGAAATATCACAATTTTTAATCAAATTTTACACTTCATTTAAAGTTTAAACTAACCACTTTAATGAGATAGTTCTATTTGTTTTTTTGTTACAGGTTATTCATCTGTAATTTCCGGATCGATGATTCTGATCGGCTGTCTATTGTTGTTCGCTGGAATAAAACAAGTGAGTCTACCTTGGCTTTACTTAAAATTGACCAATGTTTGTAATTAAGTAGGAAAAGACGTGAATAAAAGATAAGCATTGATCAAAAAATAATGTGTCAAATATTACAACACTCGAGTTTTATGTAAAACCATCAGTTTTACTCAATTGTCTCAACCTTTACGTGAAGTAGTTGGGCCATATCTTAGGTCCTGATTTACCGTAAAACTAGCCAGTTAGTTACCTGTAACGACACCCTCGCATAGATTATGTCATGATCATAACAATGAAGTTAGTTACTAAAAAGTTAGGTAATGTTTTTAGTAGGATGAAAAAAAAAAATTATTTTGATTGGAACAGATTAATTTCAAATAATTTTTTTAACTTCATTTTTTGAAAGAATAGTGTCAAAGGTAAATGTCCCCCTTCTCCTACTGTTTGTCTGCCAATTTCTTTAAATCAATTAGACAGCTTCATTTTTCATTAATTTTCTATTTATGTCATATCAATTGCCGGTTTAATCAATTTCATCTATATACAATTTCAGAACAATCAACACATGATGGTACTCTTCCCTGTGCTGATGTTCGTAAATACACTGTCATATTTCATCATGGCTTCAAAGATGTTCAGCAATGAATATGTTGCCTACGGCATATCTGCGCTCACCGCCGCCGTCATTGATTCTTGGTTTGCTATTATCATTCTAAAACATATTAAATGGGTGAGATTATTTTCTATAAGAATGTAAAATTTGAAATAGAATAATAATTTAATTTATCTTTTGTTAAATAATAGCTTAATATAAGAAACTAATGAAAATGCTAATTTTCATGGTGCTCTATATCTCATAAAACTTTTTAATAGCCTAGGACACCTAAGATTCTCTTGAATGAACTATGCTATGGATTATTTTAAGGTAAAGCGTGAAAATTAAATTTACTTGAAGATTTATTAATAACTACTGTTATTGTGAATAATTAGATTTACGATGTTCAGACTCAAGACAAAACGTCGCACCTTGCTGAATATCCTGAATGTTTCTCGGCAGTGTAATGTGCTAAAACATATCACTTAGTACAAGTTACGTTGTCTAGGAAGAAATTATTGATTAACTGCTAGAAATCGGAAGCCGAGGTCATAATTATTGTACGCTTGGTCACGAGATCGTTGTTCTTTTTTCAACGAGTTTTGATGTGATACATTCTTCTTTGTAGTGGATACAAGATCTTGCTTATGTGCACTCCTGTGGTGTGAGGAGAGCGCCTGGGAAAATAATGTTAGAGATTGTTCGGGATTCTCTCCCATCCCGCAACAGTGCTCAAACTCTTGCGCAAAAGTGTTGCAGTTTTGAGAAAGGAAGTTTCGATTCCGTGTCATCAAACGAAGTACAGCGAACTTGTGATCGACGCATCTTTTGGCTGCTTGTCAAAATCCATTTTTATAGGAAAACAAAACCTCTAATCGATTAGAGTGCGATGTGTGGAAAATTTCAAAAAGAGATACAGTCAATAGAAAAATGGTGGGATAGCAAGAATTTTCTGAAGATGACAATGGTCTATAGTCTTTACGGAATGTGGAGAACCAATAAGATTGGTTTCCATGAGTTGAGATTATAACTTGAATTTCCACTTTCTACCTTCAAAATGATTTATAACAAATTGTTAGTCCTGCAAAATTACACTAACTGTTGATTAGTGGTTCCAAAGTTTTTAGGAGATATGGAGCAAACTGCGGTAAATTCCTAGATAATGACAGCCCTGTCATTATTTAGGAAGCTGGCAATCAACCAGTTTCCTAGGTAACGACAGCCTTCTATAGAATATTGGAAGTTTTATATAAGGTTAGGTTAATCTATGATAATACGGCTTAATTACATAAAAAATAATGCTCTCAAAAAGTATTCTCTTCAAACAAAAACATAACTTTTAGTTTTTTTCTCACTTTTTCATAGTTCCTACAGTTTTTCAAAAAGCATGAATAGCACTGTTTGAATTCCTAAATTTTCTGATAAACATAACCTGTGAAAATGACCCTCATATTCAACTTTCTGACCCATTTTCTGCATATTATTTGTATGAACACCTGGCATTTCTTAGGAACTTCATGAGTTACATTTGGAAAGATATAGTATCGTGTCGTAACTTGGATACGACAATGTAGAAACCTGTCATTAGCTAGAAAAGTTTTAAATATATATAGAAGGCTGTCGTTACCTAGGAAACTGGTAGATTGCCAGCTTCCTAGATAATGACAGGGCTGTCATTATCTAGGAATTTACCCAAACTGCAGATATAAAATTTGATAAACTAAAGGTTGCATGATTTCTTTCATATCACATTTTGTCATCTTCGATAGTAACCAGAATCCTTGAAGCTATGAATTATTTTCTTACATATATTTTTATTTTATTTTGGCAGTTGTCCAGTGAACAAACTCGTCAGATGATAGCTGCGCGAACGGGAGGAATGATAGGTCAAAACCCTCCTTATCCTGGTCAGATGGGTTACCCAGCTCCATACCCGCCAATGACCGCACCAGCCCCGTATCCTTCTAACTTTACAGGTTACGGAGTTCAGAACAATGGATTTGCTCCCGATCCAATGATGGGCCAGAACCAATATGCTACAAACCCTATGAATTCAAACGGGAGTCCATACCCTTCTGGACCAAATGTTGGTTCGTATCCAGCTCCACCACCCTATTCTCCACACCCTGAAACTAACAGCTTGCAGCAATTACCAAACTCATCCAATCCACCTAATTTGACCAATCCAACAACTCAACCATCATCGACTAGCAATTCGAATCAACCATCTGCTCCAGATTTTGGCAGCGTATCCAATTCATCTCTAAGCAATAACGAAAACCAAGATAAATATTGAGTAGTAGACTATTTTGAACGTTAGGTGCCTTAGGATCATTCTGTTTTTTCTAAAATAGCTTTTCAATTTCAGTACTTATCCAAACGCATCATAATCAATAAAACATTAAATATAAATGTAAAACCATTACCTTCTTCAAATTTATATGAATAAAGTTTATATTTATTATTTATTACAAAGTAAATAGTTCTATAAAATATTTTATTTCTAAAATAGAATATATTTGTCCAAGTTATTTCAGTTTTTCTATAGTCTTGTTAAGTATGGTTATGTAAATATACATACTATAAAAGCAATTATTTGTATAACGCCTCAAATACTAAAATAATTATTATTGTCTATATCTTGAACGTAAAACATCATTAAGAACAACGTTTAATATGAATAGAACAATAAGCATAATAGCAGTAAGTTTAGAAATTTGACATACGTGAAGTAATTGGACATTTATTAAATCAACTTAAATAAATAAATGGATGTGAATAAATACACATTCATCTAATTGAGAAGCATACACATTTATTCGTAATGAAATGTGAATATCGATCACTATTGGTTAAATAAGAAATTACCGTGCATCTTGTATAATGTGCACAAAAATTAAGACGCGGTAACACAGCAAGAGCTTTGCTATAACGTTCCTAGAGCGGTGAAAATAATTCATCACGACTCTTACCTTCACCAGAAGATGGCACCCGTTAAAGGAACGCAGTAGCTATACGTACGGCCACCGCTTATGTTCCCTCCAACTGGTCCGAAAGTTTAGATCTGCACAAAATATAGCGAGCGGTGAGAAGAGGTTAATTTTCTGCTCCGGCAAAGTTTATCACCACTTATGAGTCTTGTCGAATTTCAGTTCCCTCTCCTTACCGGTTTAAGAAACTCTCCAACAAATTTCATGCAGTGTTACCAGTTGAAAGTTTTTTCAGATTTCAAGCTTTCGAATAAAAAGATCTCTATTCATCATCAGGAGAAGGGTGGAAACCTGGACCTGACAATGAAAAAATTTTCAACGCAGAGTTTAAATAACCTCTAATAATATGGATTTCCCGTTGAGTTTGAATCTTTTCAATCAAAAGTGTCACCAGTGTTTTGGATCATCGTTGGAGATATCTGTTGATTTTTTTGCTATTCGCTAAAACATGTGGTAAGACTTCTTGATTATGATTTCCAGAATATTTATAGCCTTCTTTCACATTTAAACAATAAAACTTGTCAACAGAAAAATTAGAGGAAGATACTTATCTTCAATTTTATTTTGAAAGAGTCCTACTAAGAAACAGTGTAAATAACATCACAAGCTAATGAAAGATAAGATAGTGACGCTGGCTCTATAATGTATACGCCAATGAAAAGGTGACTTAGCATTCGAGAAGAGAGTGCGTCAGTTATCAACTTATCATACTGCTGTGCTGCCGTTAAACTACCCGTTGTTAGTGTTAACGTATCAAGTGTTGGAAATTTCTGAGTAGCAAATTGGTTAGAATGTTGAATTGTTGTGAAATCTTCTGTTTTGAATTTTGAAATGTTTTTAAATTATTGTACGGCTTCATTTCCGATTAAGGAATGTTACTAAATAAATAGTACTGGAATAATAAGTAGGAGTACGTGAAGGTGTGTTTATTGTTAAGCACTTCAAAACAATAAATGGAAGAAAAAAATCATGATCATAGCATTTGGAACAATCAACATGCTCAAGAAAAAGCTGCTGTATTTTTACATAAATAAGAACTGATATTGGAGATAAAGATTTGAAAATCGAACCAGGAAAAATAGTAGAGTGTAATGCTTGTTTATATCTGTATGAATTCATTTGGTGTGATTAAACTCAACAATAATACAGATTGGTTAAAAGAAATATTAAAATGTATTCAAAACTTTTGCAAATAAAGTAGTTTAGGTTTCAGGTATTAATTACTAATTTACCGAACCTAACTTACATCATGTTAAACACACCATCACGCACTGCTATACTGTGATTCCAGTACATTTTAAACAGTATTTTAACAGTATTTTCTCAGTCATAAAGGCAATGTACATATATTTAATACTAAAAATGCTAGTACTGCATATAATATTACTCATAATAAATGAAAATGTTAAATGCGTTACTATTTATTGCAGAATTGATTGAGACTTTTTTTACATTCGTTTTTTATAATTAATCCTGATGGTTGAAGAGAATTCAGAATTGTGTGGTTGTACCTCCCTCAAGAAAGGATGCATAGTCATTAGTTTTCTGACTGGGGTGAGTGTAAATACAATAAATTTGGCTGTATTCAAACAATAGTTTTTGGTACAGTTTATAACATTTCCATCGGGCTATTTTTTTAGCAGTCTGGAAAAGAGGGGTATGGTACCTCCAGGTTTTAGGTATCTTTATGAAGCTCGTGATACATTCACGAGCTCAACCGTATACACCTAATGTGGAACTAGGAGAAAATGTCAACAGACAAAATACCTACGGACAAAATGCATACAAAAAAATCCCTACGGACAACAGTCCTAACGAACCAAATGACTATTGGACCAAAAGCCAAACTGACAAAATGCCTATAGGAAAAAAGGCCTAATGAATGTACAATATATATGAATATAGGATATATAAATAGTAGGATAATGACGTAAAATATGTTGGAAAGAGAATAAAAGAATAAACTCCATATTTAAACAATAAGACTGAATGGAAAATATTGAAGTGATGTCTGTAATGAAATGATTATTGGTGCATAAAGAACAGAATACATCATATTGTGATAAATCTTTTCATTGAACATCAAAAAACATATTATTTTTAAAAAATTATGTAAAACTTAAGTAAATAAAATATACGTATTTGTTTCAGTTACCATTCATAGAGGATACTAAAGTATTTTTTCCAAAGGAACTTCTAATACTGAGGTAATTAAATAATAATATTCAAATATCGATGATTTTTTTTATAAACATTAATTTATTACCATGCATGTCAGCACTAACTTGTATAAACATTGAAATTACCGCTCTCGCTTTACAATTTTAAAAGGAACTATAAAAATCATTATTGATTGGAGATGAATACAGCCATAGTACATAAATAGATAAGTATACTAAGTTTCAAATTCATTGACGATTAACTTGATTCCGGTCTTCAGAAACTATGTAAACAAATAACGTCAAACAAAATCACTAACAATGCATTTAAGGCCTTTTGTTCGTTAGGCGTTTTTTCCGTTAGCCATTTTTTCTGCTAGGCGTTTTGTTTGCTAGGCGCTTAATCCAATAGGCACTTTGTCCGTTAGGCATTTTATAAGTCAGGCATTTTGTTCGTTAGGCGTATTGTCCGTAGGAACTTTGTCCGTTAGGCATTTTGTCCGTTAGGCATTTTGTCTAACATAATCATGCTTGCATAATCATGCACGACATTATGTGCTTGATTTTGCGTTGACGCTACAGCTACGTAGTCTAATTTTAATTATCACACGATCCACAGACCTTTCGTACGATTCATTGAAAATTAGCCTAAAATTCACAAAATAACCAAATATTGTTGTGGATTGGATTATTGATTAATTTTGTTGATCTATTATAGCAATATTATTGAGAGTAAATCTCTTATTATTGAATCATATGCAAAATCATATTTAGCTGACAAGGAACTTGTGCAAATTCTTCTTTTTTTTTCAGGTTGTAAGTATCGTGCACATCATCAGTGGATCCGCAGTCCTCCACAACTGCATCAATGATCATTATTACTGCTCAGATGTCTATTATTATTTTGGTGAGTGGAGTTAATTATACTGCCATATGGAAATCATTAAAAATGGATAGGATTATCTATTTTGTTAGGTTAAATGATTAACGAATTAATCATTAGTCACTTAAAACATAAACAACTAATAATTTAGTTTGATGGTAAATGGAAAACAAATAATAATATTATAATCAATTATATAAAATATAATAAAAAAATAGTAACTTTTAAGTTTCATTGCATGGTAAGACAAAGACATAAATTAAAGTATCTTACAGATAAGCCATTCATCTATTGATAATCAATATAATGGTAAAATCAGCGGTGAAAATAAGTACCAGAAAGTGGGCACCCGTACCCTATAGTTTAAGATTTTTCTTTGATGGTTATATATAATTGTAAAAATCATTCTTAATTTTCCGTAGGTTATTCATCCATTGTTTCCGGTTTGTTGATTTTAGTAAGTTCAGCACTGCTGTACACTGGAATCAAGCGGGTGAGTCCAAATAGTGCTAAAATTGTACCGTACAGGGGGAGGGGGTCCCACAAAATAAACCCTTTTTTATATTAATCATATCTGATGATATGATTAGAGATATCTTATATAAAAAAATAAAAATATAAGAAGATGATTATAAATATTTAATAAAAAATCAAAATAAAGGAAGATTATTATATTCAAATGGTTTTTATTAAATAGAACAAACATTTTAGTGATAAACCAGGCACACAGCGAAATAAATCAGTGTTTACACAATGTTCATATTCAATGAGGTAGTAATTTAATGAACTTTCACTGAGAAGAAGCTCTTTGTTTCCACTCGGTCTCACTTATTAGAAATTATAAATCTTTGTCCACAGTTTCCATATTGGAAATAAATTTAAGATGCATCTTATGCATTTGTCCGTTAGGCATTTTGTCATTAGGCCTTTTGTCCGTTGGTAATTTGTCCGTAGGCATTCTTTCCACTCACGGCGACAATTCAGTGATTTGTGTCGTGACTTAAGCAGCAAAGGGACAAATTTAAAGAGAAAATTAGGATTTAGCAGGTTAAACAATTTATTTATTATATATTCATTTATTATATTATACAAATTAATAACTACTTTTGTTACAAATTTACCTTTTTCAATTGTTCTGATTATGATTTTAGAGTGTTGCTGTTATGACGTCACGCACACAACATTCCTTGATTGTTGTTATAATATTTCAATTCTATTTCCCGCTTTTGAATCCAGATGGCGCCACAAGGCACTTTAAATATAGTAATTGGCGAGAGAGAGAGCAGTATATCTTATTGTAGTATAATATCTTTGGTCGTAGTGTTGACAATGTCGGAGGAGGTGTTTTAAATATCAAACTCTAGCAATATTCCCAAAGGAAATAATCACGGGGGGTTAAGTCTGGGCTTCTTGGTGGCCACTCTCCATTAAATCCTAGTGCTAGAATTAGATGCCGAAATACTTCTTGTTACTCATCTTTGACTGTGTATTTTATTCTTTTATTTTGTTAATTTATCAATTTTAGTTACTATTTTATTGTTAGAATTGCGGTTCCGTTCCTTGAAAAAAAATGGAAATATAGAGACAAATAAAAATGCATGTTTTACTCCCAATAATTAAATTACTCCAAATATTCACCAAAAAAATTGTATCTGAATAAAAACAATACTTCCTATAATATGGAACAAACAAACTAATTGTAATTCGAACCAGAGATATGATTAATATAAAAAACTTGATTTTTGTGGGAATCTCTGATACAGTGTATAGTGTTAGCTGCAGCTTCGACAGTTACTGTAAGTTAGATTGGACATAAATACAGTAGAAAAAAAGGATATTTTACAACTAATATAATTTTGACTTTTTAAAAACGTAATCTTGTCTAATTCTATGCGCCTACAAATTAATTATTTTCTATCTCATATTTAAAAGAACATTTCATTTTTACAAACTGTAATATCAAATTCATGTATTTAACTTCAGAACAATAGGTATATGATGTGGCCCTTTCCCTTTCTGATGGTCGTGAATGCATTCAACAACATAGTTTTGGGTGCAAACTTGTTCATCGAGGACTTCATTTTCTTCGCTATTATCTCAATAGGCGCTTCAATCATTGATTGTATATTCAGTTCCGTTACTGAGAAATATGCTAAGAAGGTGAGAACACTTCTTAAAATATTAAATGAATGAGATATCGAAAATTTCATGAATAAATATTTTTGACTTGATTATTCATTAAGTTCAAATCTCTTGAAATTTAAAATGATTGAGCATGCTACTATAGAGCTATTTGTTCAAATATTTATTAAGGAGTTTCTTTTGTCAATTTTTCATATTGAATAAATAGTCATTGCTACCCTTGAAATTTTGTATTCTGTATTTTCAATCGATTTTCCCTCTTTTGCAGTTGAAGAATAGACAAACTCGGGAGAGGTTCGCAGTGCAAACAGCACGGAACATTAGTCCAAGTCAAAACCCTACACATCCAGGTCAAATGGGTTATCCAGCACCGTATCAACCAATGCCCGCACCAGCACCATACCAGCCAATGCCCGCACCAGCACCATACCCTTCTAACATCCCAGTTTATGGAGTTCAGAACAATGGATTTGCTCCCGATCCAATGATGGGCCAGAGCCAATATGCTACAAACCCTATGAATTCAAATGGGAGTCCATACCCTTCTGGACCAAATGTTGGTTCGTATCCAGCTCCACCACCCTATTCTCCTTACCCTGAAACTAACAGCTTGCAGCAATTACCAAACTCATCAAACCCACCTAACCTGACGCATCCAGCCTCTCAACCATCATCAACTAGCTTTTCGAATCAACCATCTGCTCCAGATTTCGGCGACTTACCTCATTTTTCTTTAAGCAATAATCAAAACAAAGAAAAATTTTGAGACCGAGATGAATTTTGAGTTGGTTTTAAAGGTTCTCTCCAAGTATTTGTTATTGTTTTAATCTATGAAGCTGATGTTTCTTATCATTTTGCTGTGAACCCAATAAAATTTTGATTTTTGAAACCAGTAATTAATTTTACAGGTTTTTAAAGATTTTTATAATCAAAGTTCGATAATACCCGTTTTATGTCAGACTTACTAATTTTCAGTTCAAAGAAAACAGAATGTACACCGTTTGTGAAGTCTCTCTTTAATTTCATAATAAATAGTTCTATGAAATATTTGAAAAATATGTTTTATTGCTGAAGTAAAATATATTAGTGCATGTTATTCCAATTTATCGATAATCTTAATTGGTAAGGTTATGTAAATATACATACTGTAATAGCAATGATATCACATATATTGCCTAAAATAAATATTACCTTCATAGATTGAGGACGGTAACATTTTAGGCGATATTTATTTATATATTAATTATTTATCATCTTGTTACATGCATAACTCAAAAAGTCTTCGTTCAATTTGCTTGAAATTTGATGAGATGATTGGTCATTTTCCAGGAACCATCTGGTAAAATTTTGGGAGTGATCTGGACAAAGGTCAACATCAAGGTGATTTATTACTCAACAACTCAAAAAGTATTACATATATCCAGGTACCATCTGGTTATATTTTAGGAGCGATCGGGTTAAAGGTTAAGGTCATTCATAAGCAGTAGCGAAGATACGCGCTCTATGACTCAGGTAACATTGATAAATTTCCAAAACATTCCCTCGATATTAATAAATATTCTCATTTTCCACTATAATAAAATGATATCGAGGGAATATTCCTGGAATGGCTCAAATTTATCAAATCCTCTTACGATACCAAGACATTATTCCAGGATTTGGAGAAAAATAATTAAGTAGATTTTCCCTTTTGATTGCTAGGGGAAATTCCGGGAATTAATGGAAATTAGTTAATCCCTTTTCGATTTCGAGGGACTATTCCAGAGTTAATGATTAGTTAATCCTTTTACGATTTCGAGAGAGTTTTCCCGGAATTAATGAAAAACTGTTGATCCCTTTACGATTTCTAGGGAATATTACAGAAATTGATAAAGAGTAGTTGATCCCCTCATGATTTCAAGGGAATCTTCCAGAAATTATTTAAAAAATTGATCTCCAAACGATTTCGAAGGAATATTCCATGAATTAATAAAAATCAGATGATCCCGTACTATTTAGAAGGACTGTTGCAGGAATTTTTGGATATTAGATGATCTCGAACGATTTCGAGGTAATATTCCGGAATTTCTGGATATTCCCAAAATATTCCAGTAATTACGGTATATCAGTTGATCCCCTTACAAATTATAAGGGGAACGAACATAAGGAAACTATAAAAAAAATATTAAGTTATATTTTAGAGCTTTAGAAATAATGGGAGCGGCTAGGAGCGGTCAATTTTCACCTCCGGAATAGTTCACCACCGTTCCAGCAATGCCCAGTAACAGTTTTGCATTGCTAGACGCATGTTCATGGATGCTTGAGTCACCGCTAAACGCTCGCTACCGTTATGCCAACGCTATCGCAACACAGGCTTCATTGGTGCATACGCAATGGCAACACCTGTATTTTCGATCTTTTACGATTTTGTACAAAATTGTTTATATTTTTTCCGCGCACAAAATTGGGAAATATCGAAAACTTGGTCGTTGCCATAGCGGTGCACCGCTGAAGCCGAAAATGTTATAGTGTTAGCTCACGGGTAGCGAGAAGCAGCGAGCGTTGGTTTAGCGGTATTGAGCTGTGCGACCTCCAAACCAACGCCAAACTAAAGTTGATCAGCGCAATGGATTGCTGCTTTTGCCCACTCGTAAAACGCTTACAACCTCTCCACAAAAGACTGTGAAACGTTTAATCACCGTCCAGGAGAAATGGGCGAAGCCACGGTGAGTCCAGCATTTAAGATTTTTGTGTTGGCGTTATAGTGGACTCAAACGTCCACGAACATGCGTCCTATGGTGCTAAATTTGGACTGAGCGTTGTTGGGGCTGGGTTGAACTTTTCTGGAGCAGGAATTACCGCTCCTCACCGCTCGTAATATTTTGTGCAACTTTCGGAGCTGTAGGAGCGCACTTAAGCGGTGGTCGAGCGTAGATGGCGTTGCCGAACAGGGGCCAACTTCTGATGAACGGTAACAAGTGATGATTAATTAATTCTCAGCAAAGCTGTTCCAGTGTGACCGGGCCTTCAAATGATGAACATTTCAACTATTCTGACAACTTCTGACAGATTTCATTCGCTCAGCTCCGAAGTCAAAAGGAGTATACCACTATACCAACTTTAAAACCCCGCCGTGCCAGCGCACCCACGCATAGAACTTCGCTTTGTCAACGCTCGCGTTACCAAGATTTGTTTTTCCTTTTGTGTGCGGTAACCAGTGTTGTCGTAATTTAGTTCATTCTCCCTCCTTTCAAGGAACGCTCCTTCAAAGTTCGGGCGGTGTGACCGGGCCTTAAGACTGTGATTAAACGTTTGCACTAACTTTGGTGGATCAGTTGTAGCAGTTTTACGAGAGGACACGGAATTGCTGGATTGGTGTCGGGCGTTGAAGCAGCGATTCGTTGCGGTGATGAATTTTGGCTTAGCATTGGGAAGTAGATATTTCTCTATCAATGCTCGCGTAGCCGTAAAACCAACGATCGCTACCGTTTAGTCAACGCTATAGCAATGCTGGCTTCAACTTCGATTTTTTTTTCTCAGTTTGTGTGTTATGTGTGCTTTGTGTGCTTTCTCCAACTAGTATTTGGATCATCATTGAACCTCATGTATTAAATACACTGTTAAATATACACTTTTGAATACTAAATACAAAAAAATTTGATTATGTTTTCCAGAATATCTTTAGTCTTCTTCACATTTAAACAATAAAAACTAGGTACAAAATAGACTTACTAGGTACTTACAAAATAGAGGAAGATACTTCTCCTAGATTTTATTTTGAAAGAGTCACACTAAAAGATAGTGTGGATAATCAATAAAAACAATTATATCACAGGGTAATGAAAGATAAGATAGTGACGCTAGTTCTATAATGTATATTCCAATGAAAAGAGTGAGTTCACATTCGAGGAGAGAGCGCTGCAGTTGTTATACCGCTGAGCTGCCGTTAAACTATTACTGTGCTGCCGTTACACTACAGCTGAACTACCGGTTAATTATCTATTGTTAGTGTTAACCGTGGCCGGTAAATTCCACCGCGGAAAGTTCCACCAGGAAGATTCCACCGCGGAGGATTCCACTGGCGTTAAATGCAAGATGTGGAAAATTCCACCGCGGAAGATTCCACCATTTTGAAAAAAATATACAATTAAACAGTATAAACAAACAGTATATTTTAAAATGTTTTTCTAAGTCTAGGTAATTGATGATTATAAATGAATAAATCTTCCTTTTAAATATAAAACAATTAATAATCCATCATATGGGCATCAAATAATTTAGCTTCTTGAATCTATCAACAGAAACACTAAAGTTCCGATTTTAATATTTGATACAAAAATATTTTTTTTTAAGTTTCATTATTGAAAAGGTTTATATTAAGCAGTAATATGTCTATTTCTCTAATGTCTATTTCTTTAGAGTCAATTTCAATCAGAGACCTGCTGACCGCATTTATATTAAGATATTGCTATTATATTTGATTATATTCTCAAGAAGAAGCTGCTATATTTTTTACATGAGTGAGGACTGATATCTTCGAAAAAGATTTGTAAAAAAAAACACGAAATGGAAACACTACATTAATACCAATTGGTTCAAAGAAATATTAAAATGTATTGCAAACTTTTAAAAATAAAGTAGTTTAGATTCAATCAATAATTTTTAATCAACTTAACCTAACCTACCACATGTGAAACACACCAATGGTGACACCATCATGCACTCGCATCTATGTATCCAGTACTTTTTAAGCATTATTAAAACTGAAGTTTCTCATTATCACAGCTTAAACGGGAAAGATTCTTAAAGATAATATGTATTTATTACTTTAAAATCCGTTACCGCATCTAATATTATTCAGAATAAATTAAAATTTCTAATGCATTACTTTTTATTACAGAATTGATTCAGATTTATTTTCGTTAGTTATATATATAACTATTCCTGATGGTTGAAGAAAATTCAGAATTTTGTGGTTGTACCTCCCTCAAGAAAGGATGCATAATCATTAGTTTTCTGACGGGGGTGAGTGCAAATACAATATAAATTTGGCTATATTCAAGCAATAGTTTCATCGGGTTGTTTGGTTCTATTAACTAGTCTGAAAAAGAGGGGCGTGATATCTTTATGAAGCTCGTGACACTTTCACTAGATCAGCCGAATATACATTATTTGACGCTATACGCAGTTAAATTTCAATTTAGAGAAAATTATCGCTTGAATCACGAAATATCCAATTGTGGATGGAATGTAGATTAATTTTGTTGATCTATAATAGCCATATTAGTGAGAGTGAATTTAAATTCTTATTATTGAACTGTTGATGTAAGCCCTCTGATCTCGAAAGGTAATTGCTTTTAGTATTTTGAGATCAACTATGTTGCTATTGGTATGGACTATTTGAATCATAACGCAAAATTTTATTAAACTATTGAAGGTTTAACGTCCATTCAAAGGCTGTTTTGATCTGAATTTCCTGTAATCTTTTGTCTTTAGATCTATAGATTTTTAGGTCATGATAGGACAGGAAACAACAACACATGTATTAATCTGAACTTGTTTTCTTACGTTCAACAATGTACAACGACCGAAGATATAACATACTAAAAGAGGGAATGGTAGTACCACCGCAAAGCAACACTATATCTCCGTAAGAGAGAACCCCAGAGTGAACAAAAATATTAAGGTCGAATACATCTTTTATACCCTATCTCCAAAGAAAAAACATATTTTTAACTAATTCTCTCGCGTATACCCAATATTAGCCTCGAGTACATCTTATTAAGACTTAATAACAATTATTTAACATTTATTTTAACGAGACCATGTTAAAATACAAAAAATATAGAAATAATTTTGATTATTACTATATCAAAATTAAACTTAAATATTAAATGAATATAAACTTTGCTTAAATTTATTTTTTAATTTTCAACTAAATTCCGGAATATAAATATAACAAATTAAGTTTAGTATTAACATCATCTAGCTTTTACCAAACATTTCCCTTCTAGACAAAATGGGTAAATATTATTTTAGAAAAATTTAAAAAATATTTTTCGATATTTCCTATAACCTGCTATAAATTACTTTAGTAGGCTTTGTCTAACTCATCATTATCATGATGCTTATGATAGAATTACTTAAATTATTTATCATTATTAATCTTAGTTTATCAAGAACTCTCTCTTATTGAACTCAACAATAGTTTTTTAAAATGACATAAACACATAAAGAACTTTTCTCCTAATTTAATTATCATTCATATCATCATAGTTCTATTATCATTATTATCATGAGTTATGAAACTCATTCATTCTTGAATCACCGAGGTATGCTTGACTCTCGGCAACTTTGATCACATTCGGTTCCTTTACATTTGAACCTTCACATGTCTATTTACACCATTATTTATTTGTTCCCAGTTGATACTCAACTTCAACTTATGAAAATAATCAGTTTCATTCCTATTTCTCTTATTGTTAATGAACTTTATTTTCATGATGTCCTTTGGTTTCTCGATAACCTTTATAAACCCATTTCGATCGTAACCTTTGACTAGATCCCGTCGAAGATGCCAATATTGAAGTTTTGGAGTCCCTTCAAGGGTTGTTTTGATCTGAATCTATTGCAATCTTTGGTCTTTATGTATAAAGGTTTTCAGGTTATGATAGGACAGAGAAAAAACAACACAAGGGTTAACCAGAACTTGTACTTGGTCTTCTAACATAAGATGTTCTGCAACTTCAACAAATTCTTCATTTTTTCAGATAGCAAGTATCGTGAGCATCATTACTGGAGCCGTATCCCTCAACAACTGTATTAATCATCATGCTTCCTATAAGTACAAAGATGTTTGTTATTACTATGGTGAGTAGAATTAATTATACTGCTATAATGAAACTTTTCCATAGTGAACTCCTGTATAGTGAATCATAGTGATTAGTAAAGTTTTGTGAAGTGAACTTGTGAAACAGTAGTTTTACCAGTGCAACTCTCCTATTATGAAGTCATGTGTAGAGAAACATCCTGATTTTTAGAGTTCTGATGAATAAAATACCCTCTATAATGAGTCTATTTCAAAAAAATATTTTCTATAGTTTGCCATAAAAAGGACAGTTTTCTATTCGAGTATCTCTTAAATCCTCTATAGTAGAGCAACCACTATCTATAGTTCACTAGTTGAATTTCACTATAGAGGAGCTCTACTGTATATGGAAATTATTATATATGATTTTCTAATTCGTTTGGTTAAATGACTAGCAAGTTAATCATTAGTCATTTAAACAACTAATAATATAGCTAAATGATAAAGTAAAGAGTAGTTAAAATTTCTTCATTATTATTCGATCCTTTTTAACAGTGTTAATATACTATTATATTAGAGTTCTTAAGAAAAACAAATGTTAATATTATAGAAAATTATATAAAAAATAGTAACTTTCCAGCTTCATTGCATGGTAAACCAAAGACATAAATTAAAGTATTTTACAGATAAGCGACATGGCTCGTTTCATTTATTGATAATCAATATAATGTTAAAATCAAAGGTGTGAATAAGTACCAGAAAATGGGCACTTATCACATAATTAAAAAATTTCTTTGATGTATTTAAATTTAAAAATTCACTAACAATATTCTTACAGGTTATTCATCTGTTGTTTCCGGTTCGTTGATTTTAGTAAGCTCAGTACTGCTGTACGCTGGAATCAAACGGGTGAGCTTATTATAGTGCTAAAATTCTACTGTATAGAGGAGGGGGGGGGGGGGGGGGGAGGGGGTTGAGTAGAACTTGCTCCGTGAAAATGAATTATTGAAATAACATTTTGATTTTGATTGTCTCTATAATTCTCTTTTTTCAGAATTCCGACTATAAAACAGCTGAATAAACTTAATAAATTAAAAAAATAATCGAACTCTAAATCAAATTTTAATATACTTCAATATTTGTTATATGATGAAAAAATGAAAATATAAAGACAAATAGGAATCAAAAATTGTATCTGGATAAAAACCATACTTCCTATAATATGAAAGAAACAGACTGCTAATATAGTGATTCGAACCAGAAAAATATGATTAATACAAAAAAGGTTCATTTTTTGTGGGACTCCCTATATACAATGTAATATATAGCTAAAACTACAGCTACTGTAGGTTAGATTGAACAGAAACACAGTAGAAAAATAGGACATTTTACAAAAATCATAATTTTGACTTTTTAAACGTAATCCTGTAGCACATATTTAAATGACCATTTCTCTTTTACAAACATTGATATCGAATGTAGTCAATACATTAATACATGTATTTAACTTCAGAACAATAGGTACATGATGTGGCCCTGTGCCATTCTGATGCTCCTGAATGCATTCTCATACTTCTTGTTGGCCTCAAGGTTTTTCACCGAGGGCTTCATTTTCTTCGGTTTTAGCTCAATAGCCGCTGCGATTATTGATTGTATATTCGGTTCTTGCATCGATAGATATGATAAGAAGGTGAGAACAATTTTGGAAAATAAAATGTATGATATAGAGAAAATTTCATGTGTAGATATATGTGGTTGGTTAATTCATTAAGTTCGTATCTCTTGAAAATTGGAAACAATTGAGCCTGTTGCTATAGTGCTATAGTAAATGAATTTGTTCAAATATCTATTAATGAGCTTCATTTGTCAATTATTCATATTGAACAAGTAGTCAGTACTGCCCGTTAAATTTTGTATTAAGTATTTTCAATCTATTTTTATTTTTTGCAGTTGAAGAATAGACAAACTCGGGAGAGGTTCGCAGTGCAAACAGCACGGGACATTAGTCCAAGTCAAAACCCTATACATCCAGGTCAGATGGGTTACCCAGCACCGTATCAACCAATGCCCGCACCAGCACCATACCAACCAATGCCCGCCCCAGCACCATACCCGTCTAACTTCCCAGGTTATGGAGTTCAGAACAATGGATTTGCTCCCGATCCAATGATGGGCCAGAGCAAATATAATACAAACCCTATGAATTCAAATGGGAGTCCATACCCTTCTGGACCAAATGTTGGTTCGTATCCAGCTCCACCACCCTATTCTCCACACCCTGAAACTAACAGCTTTCAGCAATTAGCAAACTCATCAAACTCACCTAACCTGACCAATGCAGCCTCTCAACCACCATCGACAAGCAATTCGAATCAACCATCTGCTCCAGATTTCAGTGGCGTACCTCATTCTTCTTTAAGCAATAATGAAAACAAAGAAAAATTTTAAGTTAGAGACACTTTTCAAATGCTATTTATTATTTATTTATTATGTGAATTAACATGTAGTACGTGCGGCATAATTTTTATAATACAAATATTAATGTAATACCCATTATCAATTTTAAGTTATATAAATTATATTATTTTTATTTATATATGTACTAGAATAAAACACATCCTATACCAATTATTGGATAATTCTTAAACCTAAATTACTAAAAACATATTGACTTACATAAAAGTATACATCAATTAAATTTAGTTAAATTAGCAGACTATTATGTTGTTAGCATTAACTTTGGGTCATTACACTTTTGCTAATTAGTTCTTGATAAAATGCATACCTATTATTTCGAAGGGGCAGTCTATATGGAAAATGAATACACATAGGAGTATTTATTGCATAGAAAAATATAATCGATAACTTTGAAAACGTAGACGTGTATTCATATCATTTGGGAATAATTTTTTGCAACTATTTTTGGTATATCTTTGAGTGTATTGAAAAATACTTATATACGAGTTATAAAGCGAATTGCAAATGATAACATATATTTTTACAAGCTACCTAACTTCAGCATGAAATGCTAAATTGTAAAAATATACATAGTTAGTGAAACAAAAATACAGTAGAACTTTCTATTCAACGAAACCAGTTGTTCACACTACAACCATTGGCTTAATTTATTTCTGCAAAAAAAGCATGCACAGTGCTATTGTTTGCACTCTTTTGCAGCTAATTGCTCTAGTTATAACAAATTCGTTTGGTTGTAAATACTTTGTGAATCTCAATACTCTAATTCTGCCTTCGAGAAATAGTTCAGAAGTTCCCTTGCATGAAAGAATAACGGCAGTTATTCCTTATAAGCTTTCAGGTATTCTCCATATGAAAAGAAGAAGAAATCCCATTCATAACTGTTATGTAAATGGAATTTCATGACAAATTAAAATTGTTTTCACATATTATATCACTCTTTAAATTTTGTTATCCTAGGGATATATTTCAACGGGAAATATTTTTAGTTAAATATAGAGAACAGTTTGGTATTGTAGTTGAAAATGAACAATGGTTCCCAAACTCCAACACTGCTGTTTTAGAAACTGCTGCAATTCGAAAAAAATGCAACCTGAATGCATATAATTAATTGTAATTGTTTCTACTGTTTATTTGCAACAGTTCTTATCTTCAGTCAAATAATATTTAAAAACAAACCCGTTTTAGTAAATTGTATATATAAAATGTGTTAGGGATACATGTATTACACTCAGCAGATCTCAACGTACAAAAATCTAATATAACTAGGGAAGTACCTATGTATATAGTATATATGAGTTCCGCTGCAGCAGTGAGTTTGTGTTAATTGCAGCTGATGTAAAGATAAGAGAACCCAATGACTAATTAGATAACGTAACTGTTTGTTCCCCGAATGATGAGGTTATACGATAAGATAGTACAGTTGTCCAACTTCTACCTTTATCAGGATGCAATGTAACTGCAGTTAAGCAGTATACGATTGGTTGTGGCAGTCAATGGGATATAAATTACGTCAATTACGTAATCATAGAATATAATGTATCAATATGAATATACTTTCAGTATATGTGAATTGACAATTAATAATTTTGAGAGAGAGAGAGAATGTAAATAAATCTTAGAAATATATTGTAAAGTATGACCATTGTCATTTGAACTTGTCAAAAAGTGGTGTGAAAGAAAATTATTATACAATTACTATTGGGAAAAAGGTTCCATTCATGGTATACGATTGTGTGTTTCTTTGTAAACTATACGATTTGAATTTTCAGATATTATTTCTATTTAGAAAAACATTACTATATATCAATAATGGAAGATAGAAGTGAATGTTGCGGCTGCTGTACCTATAAAACTGGCATAACTGTCCTAGCCATTTTTTCTTTGGTGAGTTTTAATGAATCTAGAGAACTGTTAAAGGAAACAAAATGAACTTAATTGTTTAATGTATTAGACGCTACTTAATATGCTCTAAATTTTAGTTTACATTTTCAAATGAACGTTATAACAATTCAAAACGTGGAAGAATATTCTTTTGTTTAGTTTTCAAATCTATAAATCATTTCAGTGTTATCAGCCTATATAATGGAATTTTTATTCAATGAATGACCATCTGTGAGGTTTGCACTCTGTTTTAGTCTTTGATATAGGAACTACAAGAGTAAATTGGATGAAATTTACCTCTCGGTATATATTAATATTTTACTAGCATTATAATCTTTTTCTGAACGAAACTGGTGATTGAAATCTGTGAAATGACCATTGACTTTTTTCAGATTGGTTCCTTGTTTCGCATCGTCTTTGGGAGCCTAATTCTTCCGCAATGCACTAACGACAGCTGCAATGCTTCAGGTAAGTTAATTGAATAAATAAAGTAAATATGCATTCAGTCTATGAAGTTCATACAAGTGTCGTAGTTTTAGAAAGTTCAAGTAGTGATAATTGGAATATATTCAAGAAGTAGAACAGTAATAAAGACTTACTAAAAGATTCCAGCCTCCGATTTGTGGTAGAGTTTCAGTCCAAGCATTTTTACGAAGCCTGTGTCTGAATTGACTCTGAAATATACTAGGGGATTTCATATTAGCTAGTTAAACATCCAGAATTAACCTAACTTTAAATACCATAATAAATAATATTATGTAATTTAATTATAATTATTTATTATAATAATTTTATCCTTCTTGTTTTTAATGGAAAAATATTGTCTTTTTAAACAAAAAAAAAATCAGAAAAATGTAATCAATTTTAATCGAATTATTTTAAATTTAGAACAAAATCTAATTCCATGTCTTCAAACAGGAATTGTGTACATCATTGGAGGAGTAGTGGTATTAATTGCCGCAATTCTGCTTCTCGTCGGCTTGTACCAAGTTAGTACATTTAACACTAGCTGCATAAAGCATTTGCGCTTGGCAGACCTGCGATATCGATCGATTTGCGCTGCGCCATCTATGGACCCATCGTTACAACAACTTACGACCGAACGCGGCGCGTTCTTGGGTTACTTATTATCTCAACTAATTATATAAGGTTAGGTGTGTGTTCCGGAACCCCCTGGGTTGGGTTTAATATAGTAATAAATGTTTTTTAAACAGGCTGCTTGATTGAACAGTAAGTAGAAGAGTTAATGTTGTACTTTTCAATCAAGCCACCTACTTATAAAACACTGAGAGTTAAAGCAGAAAAGTATGCATTTTGTTTTGAAGGAAATCATTTGGGGAAATCCCCCCCCCCCCCCACACACACACACTTACAACTGTACCGCCAACCAAAAGTATCATTATTTGACACCTCCTTCAATATCTCTAAAACACGCAGCGATCGAGCGATGGTTGCGCTAACGATGGATCCATAGATGACACAGGGCATGATATATATGTATATATATATATATTCAAATTTAGAAATTCACTAATCTCTTCATATTGGCAAATTGCAGAATAAAACCAACCTACTTATACCTTACATTGTGTTGATGTTCATGAATGCAATCTCCTGCTCTATTCTTGGTGTCGTCGTCATGGTCAATGGACTCATTTTCAATGGAATCTATTTGCTCTTTGTCTCCTCTTTGGATTACTATTTTGCTTATTGCGTGATGACTTATCGAAGAAAAGTGAGTTTCGTCATTAATAATCCTGAAGTCTATCATTATTCTATAGTTTAGATATTTTTTCAACCAATATCTACAATAAAACAATATTTTCTTTCTACATAACCCATGTGAATTTGATCTATTAATTTACTATTTTCAGATTATTGCCCAAAATTTAATTCGAGGAGGTCACGGAGTGGCTCCTCCAACAGGAGTGAACTTGGGGTATAATGTTGGAGTAGCACCTGTATATCCCGCCACTGGATACCAAGGTACTGTTATTCAAACTGCATATCCCGGAGCTGGTATTCAATCTGGGTATCCAGGAGCTGGTTATCAATCTGGGTATCCAGGAGCTGGTAATCAACCTGGGTATCCAGGAGCTGGTATTCAATCTGGGTATCCAGGAGCTGGTAATCAATCTGGGTATCCAGGAGCTGGTAACCAATCTGGGTATCCAGGAGCAGTTGGTCCCACTGCTCAAGAAGGTTATGGCTTACCACCAAAATATAGTCCAAATCCTTAAGAGTGCAGTTGGTAAATCTCATAATATTAAAATTGATTTTGTAATTTTCTCATCTGAAATATGTAATAGTAAGAAATACATCGTTTTTTCTAAGTTAGAATGCGTATAAATCATTTAAAATATTTACCCCAAATTTTCAGATTCGCAATCAATTTATTAATTTAGTTGGAAAATAGGACCAATTCTTGTATTTGTACTGATAAAATATATTCTATCTGTCGGTTTATTTTTCATACCACAATATATATATTTTATACTACGCAGTACCCAAGTTATATTACCTTACAAGGTATGCTACACCTTGATACAAGTTTTAGACTCTTCCATGTGCATAAACAAATACGCACAAATGAAAGCTCTTCTAGGATCCTGCAATATTCTAGATTTATTAACGTAGAGTTAATATACCATAGCAATATTGAATTACATACTCTATGCACTATACAGCTGGTTAAATATTTTTTCATGGCATCCGTACACTGCACAAACAACAATGGCAAAATAGTTATATACAAATAACTATTTAACCCGCTGTAATGTAATATTGCAGGGTATCATAAGTGTGTTCGTATGTGCGTATTTTACAGTAAGATTTCTTTTCATCTTGATTTGAACCTACGCAATACTCTATACTTAGTAGTTAATATACCTAATAATATACATTTTCCTGTATAGGTAGTCATTATTTCAATATTAAATTACTAAACTATTCGTTGTTTGTTTCTTTAACCTTAATTTAATTGGTTGGTATATTATAGTATAAATTAAACTGAACGTGATAAATTAAAACTATTGAGTAATAACTAACAAATCATATCTAACAATAGTAGTAAACAAATTCTCACTTTACAGTATTCCGTATAATCTGGATACATACATACGTATAGGTGCGGTAATAGGGATTATATTTCGAGACTTACATAAGCTGATTCGAGAAAGGAAATCTGGAGTATAAATAGATAGTCTTAGTCTTAGATTCTAGAGTATAAATACGCTCCAACTTAAAATATTACCAAATTCATTCGATAAGTTTGGTATAAATCACAAAATTATATTGTACTGTTATTTGGGGATCTGTAGAATTTACCAAAAGCAATTGATCGAATGGAAAATTTAACGAACAGAAAATTGATCGTATGGAAAATTATTCTTATGTAAATTAGATCGAATATAAACTTAATCTCACAACAATTGATCGAATGGAGAATTGTTCGCACGAAAATTGACCACAAAGGAAAATAGAACGATTTCAACTAATCAGACGATAACTAAACCATGGGTTACCAGAGAAACATACATACAATATATTATTACTGTTAATAAATCTTGTTAATCCATTTCTTTATTCAACTGTTTTGCTTTAACAAAAAATTATAACCTATGATTTTTTTTTATAATTTAGAGAAATCTTACTTTTCATATAGTTATATGAAATGGTTCTAGGTCAATTCGCCGAAAACACATTCGCCGAAAACATATTCGCCGAAAACACATTTGCCGCATGACACATTTGCCGCATGACACATTTGCCGCACGACACATTCGCCGAACGACACATTCGCCGAAAATATGAAATTTTTTAGCAGACTAAGTTTTACTACGAAAGTTTATGTTTATTGAAAGTCCTGTGTTAAATGATTATTTAAAATAGATCAAATTTTTTAAAAATTATAAATTAAACGGTAATTAGTTGTCTGATTTTAATGCCATATAAATGCTTGCTCTTATAGTCCCATTATAAAAGTTTGTAAATAAATTTAGTAGTATTTATTAAATAATAAATATTTAATCCATTTATTCTAACATAAATTTTTCTATTTTTTAGAAGGAATTACTGAACAAAATTGATTTGGACTTCCTTTTTCTACTCAAAAACATTTTTTCATATTGTCAATATTTTATAAAAGGAATAGTTATATGAATACTCTTAAAACCTAGAAATAAATCAGTTTTAACTGTACCTTCAATAGTTGTTGAAATATACGAATTTAAAGTTGGTAGACTTTTTTGTGGGTCACCCTATATAGTGAAAGCTGCACGAGCGACTCACAGTAGCGGACTGATTCTACAATGTATGTAGAAGGATTAAAGTAAAGTGAGACTAACAGAATTTTTTTTCTTTTGTAACTGATTATAGGATTAACATGGAATTGATAAACTGACACAAATAATGCACAAATAATTATATGAGTTAATTAAGTTAACGTAAATACTTAAAGTTTAACCAATAATTTTGTAGAATATTGTAAAGTAATTTATACACTTATATGTAAATTCATCTATGTGTAATATCTTCTGGACATATGAGATAATTTTGTTTACCTTTTTAAATAATCAATTTTTTTTCGGCGAAAGTGTCGTTCGGCGAATGGGTTTTCGGCGAATGGACAGGTCACCTTTAGAAATGAAAGGTAAAATAACAAATTATATCCACTAATGTTGCGTATTGAAATATGATCATAATTTATAGCTCTCTTATAATTATTAATTGACAATTTTTAATTTTAATTGTAGTATGTCTGTGGCTCGATTATGGAAGTATGTAGATATAACAGTTCCGCTTTTGCAGTAAAGTTTGTGTTACACAGAGCTGAAGAATAGAATTGGACATTGACTAGGTACTCTATTATAAGAGTAGTCTACTGGTTACGTGGTAGATTTCATGTCTACACCGAAGAAAAAATACGAGTCAAATTGACTCTAAATTAGAGTTTTCATTTTTCCTAAAACCGGCTCAAAAATGTGAGTCAAATTCACTCATTCTAATATTTTCCTCAAATGCAAGAGTCATATTGACTCCTAATTCACAGTAAAGTCAATCAAGAAAAATACCCCAATTTTGGAGCTTTGTCAGCCTTGACTCAAGCGATGAGTCAGGTTGACTCTCAATTTTTTTTCAGTGAAATTAGATAACATAACTTCTTTGCCCTGCAAGTCATGCTTATAAGATAAGATAGATAACTTCAATCTTTATCAGGATATAATATAACAGCAAAAAAGCAGTATACGATAGTTTGTGTCAGTCAATGGTTATAAATTACATCAATTACTTATTTATACAATCTGATGAATCAAAATGGATACATTTTCAGTATGAGTAAATTAATAAAATATAGTACTTAAGAGAGTAAAAGTGATAATGAAAAAGAGCTCTTAAAAATAAGAAAAATATGACCATCATTAATTGTCATTCGGACTTGTAGTAGTCCGAATGACAAAGTAATAGTACAGTACCTGTTGTTCATTTCTTTAGAATTCTATTAATGTGATGGGTTTATGCCTATCAAGTATGTATTATCAATACACATATACTGATTTAACTAAACAGTTTTCTATTTTTGGAATTATTAATCTTAGTGAGACCCGTATCGGTGATATTGCCGCAAATTATTATTTTTGCCTATTAAATTGTATAGCTTTGCTTTTTCACCAAAATTATGAGGCGCTGTTGCACAACTTGTATGTTTAATTCATTTTGTGACGGGCAGACCGACAATAGAAAAAGCTGATAGCTAAACAATGCAAATAATTTTCTTTTCAAGACGAGTTTATAAATAAAATTGAGGCACACGTACAGACGGACTCGGCTCTTATTGTAGTATAGATAGAATTTCTAGATTCTATTCTTTTAGAAAATAAACATGTAACATAGCAATAATGGCAAGTGGAAGTGAATGTTGCTGCTGCTGTACCTACAGAACTGGATTAACGGTTCTAGCCATTTTCTCTTTGGTGAGTTATAGCGAATCTAAAGAACTTTGAGAAAAACTTTATTAATAATTTTTTTGGGGCAATTCAAAATTGTGTTATATTAGCATATTATTCATATGAATATTCTCTAGTGTAGTTTTCAAATTAATCTATCACTTTTGTAGTATGAACTTATTAAGGAATTCATATATCTTGATAACTAACCATCAGAGATGTTTGCGTTCAGATAAAATTTCAATCTTAAATATGTGAATTACAAAAGTAACTTCGATCAAATTTAATTCTCAGTGCATTGCAATTCTATTACCATTATAATTTTTCTCTGTAATATGATCATTGACTTTTTTTCAGCTTGGTTCTGTGTTTCGCAGTGTCCTAGGGGGCATAATCCTTCCGACATGCGGTTCATTCGACAACAGCTGCAATGCATCAGGTAAGGTAATTCTGAAGTTATTCCTGAAGTTCATAACAATGTATGAACCTCTTACAGAGGTCAGTTAGATAATTTAGATTTATATGAAAAGTAATTCGGCAATGTAGACTTGCTGGAAGGAGTTCAACCACTGATTTGTGAAAGAGTTTCAGCCCAAGCATTTTCACTTTCCTATTTCTAAATTATACAAGTAGATTTAAATTATTCTAAAATTGATTGATCAGTTGTTACATCTGGATTTCGTGCACAGCATCACTTCAGAGATTAAGCTGACTTCAAATAATAAAAATCTTTATTGAATAGAATAATTTACAATCAATGCACAACAGATTTTATTTATTAGTAATCAGGTTGATCATACCAATTAAGATGAAAATTTTTTGAGAAATATTCAAGCCAATATGAAGTTTTCCATTGTAGAAAGAGATAATATATTCTTGCCAAAAAAATTCCAGAATGTTGATTATCAAAATTTGGATAAAAGCCCCGCTTTTCTTACCAAATCACAACTCAGAGATATTACAAATGTTAATAAGAGCGAGGAGTTATGACTCACGTTTTCATATAATTGTATATCCTTAACATTTCATTTGCTGTGAGTTAGAATATAAGGAAATGGTTATGAAGGTTGAACATGCATTGCGTAGATACATATATTGAAATAATGAGACTCTATGATAAAAGTTAAAGGTAGCGAATGAATTAAGAATATTAAAATTCAACCATAATTTAACTCTCACTCACTAAATGCGAGTAATTAGTTTGATATTTGTATTTATATCACTGTGTTCCATTAAACAAACAGCAATTTTATTCCCTGAAAAATAGATTTGTCAGTAGGGTATAGGTTTCGATTCATCGGACAGTTCCTACCTTCAGATAAGCGAGTAAAAACATACAATAATTATTATTTAAAATTAATCTTAATTGGTGACCATGAATGATACGTATAGGTAGATAGATTTATATAGTTTTCTTTTAATCTAACTCATAGAAAATGAAATGTTTCAGTAAGGAGTAACAATTATATAATAACTTGGATCTACCTGTATTTTAATTTTAGCACTAAATCTAATCAGTAATCACATTTGCCTTTAACCAGGAATCCTGTACATCATTGGAGGAGCATTGGTATTTCTTGCCACAATTCTGCTTCTGGTTGGCGTATACAAAGTAAGTCCATTTAACAGATAGATTATCATCGCTACTTGTTTTATATATACAGTATTATATATGTTAACTATATATTTTTTGGCAGCATAGATTAAATTCGAGATGGGTCACAGGCAGTTGTGTGATCATATTTCCTTATTTTTCAAAATTTTGAATGAGGATTTCTATTCTTTTGGTAATAGTATTAGAATACTTCTTTGAGAGCCAGAGTATAATATAAGTTTCAATCACTTTGTCGTGATATTTCGCTTTACTAGATAAGCATCTTCAGGACTGGTGTATACCTTTGAGACAGGATTTAAGCATTTTTATTATTACAAGTTTAAACACGTGGTTTTTTAAACTAGTATACTATACGTGGTATTACATATAAAGTGAAAAACTATTAGCTAGGTATATAAATATATATTGAAACTTATCTATTTACTTATCTCTCCTTATTATCAAATTTCAGAATATCACCAGCCTTCTTATTCCTTACATGGTGTTGATGCTCTTGAATGCAATCTCCACCACTGCTCTTGGTATCGCCAATTTGGTCAACGGACTTATTTTCTATGGAGTCTATGCACTCTTAATCTCATTTGTGGATTACTATTTCGCTTCTTGCGTGATCGCTTATCGGAAAAAAGTGAGTGAAAAAATTTGGGTTTCACGTTAGGTGGAAAAAGTTGTGAAACTGCATAAAAACTATGTGAGCAAACTTTCAGACCCCTAGGTCGATTCCTTGATGGTTCGAGGGTCGTTTGAAAATTCGAAAAATAGCATATAATTTAAAAAAATAAAAAAATTACATTTATTGTTCTTGAAAGTCAAGATAGATTAATATCGTAATAATAACCCATTGAGAATACCTGACCAAAATTTCAAAGGTCTATCTTATTATCTTCATTGTTCGAGGCCCATTTGAATATCATAAGGCTAAGGATTAATTGATGAAAACATGGAGACATAATCCCAAGCCCATCTATAATTACCTCTAACAAGAGGAATTTTCAGGGCCTCGAACAATGAAGATAATAAGATAGAGCTTTGAAATTTTGGTCAGGTATTCTCAATTGGTTATTATTACGATATTAATATATTTTGACTTTTAAGAACAATAAATGTAATTTTTGGATTTTTTTTTAAATGATATGCTATTTTTCGAATTTTTAAACGACCCTCGAACCATCAAGGAATCGACCTAGGGGTCTGAAAGTTTGCACACCTCGTTTTTATGCAGTTCTACATCTTTTTCCACCAAACGTGAAACCCAACTCTAAAAAGTTGAAAAAACGCTCCACCCTAATATATATTCTTCCTACCATAAATCATGTGAATTATATCTACTACTTAAATATTCTCAGATTATCGCTCAAAATGTACTTCGAGAAGCTCTGGTAATGGCTCCTCAAACAGTAGAAGTGGACTTGGAGTACACTGTTGGAGCAACAACGGTATATCACGCCACAGGAAATCCAGGAACTGGTAATCAATCTGGAAATGCAGGAGCTATTGTTGAAACTGGATATCCAGGAGCTGCTATTCAATCTGGATATGCAGGAGCTGCTAAACAATCTGGAAATCCAGGAGCTGAAACTGGACATCCAGGAGCTGCTGTTAAATCTGGAAATCTAAGAGTCGGTAATCAATCTGGAAATGCAGGAACTGGTGTTGAAACTGGATATCCAGGAGCTGCTATTCAATCTGGAAATCCAGGAGCTGGTAATAAATCTGAAAATGCAGGAGCTGCTGTTGAAACTGGATATCCAGGAGCTGCTATTCAATCTGGAAATCCAGGAGCTGGTAATAAATCTGAAAATGCAGGAGCTGCTGTTGAAACTGGATATCCAGGAGCTGCTATTCAATCTGGAAATCCAGGAGCTGGTAATCAATCTGAAAATGCAGGAGCAGGTATTCAGCCTGGGTATCCAAGAGATGAAATTCAATCTGGGTATCAAAGAGATGGTAATCAATTTGGCTACCAAAGAGATGGTGTTCAGTCTGGGTATCCTAGAGCTGGGAATCAATCCGGGTATTCAAGAGCTGGAAATCAATCTGGATATCCAAGAGGTGGTAATCAATCTGGGTATCCACCAAGAGATGGCAATCAATCTGGTTATCCAACAAGAGATGGCAATCAATCTGGGTATCCACCAAGAGATGGCAATCAATCTGGGTATCCACCAAGAGATGGCAATCAATCTGGGTATCCACCAAGAGATGGCAATCAATCTGGTTATCCACCAAGAGATGGCAATCAATCTGGGTATCCACCAAGAGATGGTGTTCAGTCTGGGTATCCAAGAGCTGTAAATCAATCTGGGTATTCAAGAACTGGAAATCAATCTGGATATCCAAGAGGTGGTAATCAATCTGGGTATCCACCAAGAGATGCCAATCAATCTGGGTATCCACCAAGAGATGGCAATCAATCTGGTTATCCACCAAGAGATGGCAATCAATCTGGTTATCCATCAAGAGATGGCAATCAATCTGGGTATCCACCAAGAGATGGCAATCAATCTGGTTATCCACCAAGAGATGGCAATCAATCTGAATATCCACCAAGAGATGGCAATCAATCTGGGTATCCACCAAGAGATGGCAATCAATCTGGTTATCCACCAAGATATGGTGTTCAGTCTGGGTATCCAAGAGCTGGAAGTCAATCTGGGTATCCAAGAGGTGGTAATCAGTCTGGGTATCCAAGAGGTGGTAATCAGTCTGGTTACCCAGGAGGTGATGTTCAAAGGGGCTCTAAACGACATACATATTCTTCAAAAGGATATGATGGCCCCGCAGTTCAAGAAGGCTATGGCAAACCATTTAGGTACTAAGTACAGTTCCAACAACTAAGAATACAGTTGGTAAATAATTTGTAAAGAATCTATTATTATTGTCACATGAAATTGCTGGAATAATTGATTGATTGTAATATATTTGCTTTGAAATACGTTGTTTTCTTTAAGTATGAATAAGTCCAATCCTCTATACTATTTAAGATGCTTACCCCAAATCTTTTGAATTTTTTGCAATAAATTTATTTTTTTCAGTTGGGAAATAGGACCAGTTTCGGTATATATAGAGTTAAAATAAATCCCGTCAATTTCATTTTTTATACCGCAATATATTTAAACTGCAATGAATCAAATTCATGATTTATCAAGTCTAAATTCGTCATTGTCCACTAACTTTAATAATGAGGGTAATACCAATACATTTTGTATCTTTGATAGAATTGGTGACTATACTTAAGTGGAGTACTTTCGAAATTGTTCTGATCTTCAGATGGTATAGTAAACTTCTTTGATCTTATACATAAATATATAATATTGGATTGATTATACTTACCTAGCTGACATTCAAAACACACGGTGTACATTTTTGTATTTTAACTGAAAATTAGTAAGGCGGATGTTAAACAGTTGAATTGTAGAGTTTGATAAAAAAAACATCATAAAATATAGAATTAAATAGATTCTATTAAATTTCATGGGGGTTTACAGAAAAATAAATAAGAAACATGAGCCTAATTAAGTATAACAATTAATAAAATTAATTGTAGGGAACCTTTAGTAATTGAAGACTATTGCCCAAAGAAACACTTTTTTATTGTGTCCCAATTTACATGGGGCCCAATTGTTCAGCGCTCAATTATCTTGGAACCAATTGTTGGCGGGCCCGGTTGCCGGGCACAATCGTCGGTCCATGAAAATTATAGGGGAGTGACATTGTTATATAACTCAGGTAAATTTGATACAAGAAGAAATGTTTATTTCATGTTTGTAACATATACTTGATCAGTGCCAATTTGGTCCCGGACACAGGAACGACAGACGCCGTATTTATTGTGAAGATGATATTAAAGAAAAGTGGGGAAAGCGTATGGACAAATTTGCACTTTTGGTAGACCTAGAAAAAGTTTTGATAGAATTAATAGGGAGAGATTATGGCGAGTAGTTCTGGATGATTACTACAACATACCACGTAAATTAATGAATTTAATTAAAAGCATGTTTGCGAGAATTATTGGTAATAGCTAAAAACCCGAACAGTATCACATTTATATGAAACAAAATAAAATTATTAGGATAGAAAATTACTCCCACCTGGAGGTAAACGTAGGAGAAACAAACTTGCAGGAATTGGAAATTGTTTATATAGTAGGAAAGTTTGATGATGATATTAGCATGCTGTATCCACAGCTGAAATATAAAAAGATACGTTCCAAGTGGGTATAAAATAATTTTATATATGTCCATTCGAAGACCCATTATATTGTTGTGACTGTGGCTTGTTTCTTTAGTTAGGAGGTTACGTTATACTCATCGGTAAACTTCTGTTCTTTTTTCTTAAGTATTTAACCATTTAGTAATAACTGCGTCTAGAACAGTTCATTATATATTTAAACTACATATTATGGGTTACAGGGGCACCAGGGGATTGGAGAAGACCCACTTAAAACGGTACGGCGTTACTATAGATGCATATTCAAGCGATTTTTCGCACTGACGATATCGTCAGAACTGATTGTCAGTGCGAGGTGGTTACACTTTACGCGATATCTGATCTTCAGTATGTTTCTGCTCAATTGATATCGGGGTAAAAACTATGTTAACGAAACTTCTTTTCCCTGCACATCAGGCTTATAAGATAAGATAGAATCTTTATCAAGATATAATATAACAGGAATAAAGCAGTATACGATAGTTTGTGTCAGTTAAAGGTTATCAATCGCATCAATTACGTATTTATACAATCTGGTGTATCAATATGGACACCTTCTCAGTATGAGTAATTTGACAGAATATATTACTTTAGAGAGTAAAAGTGTTATTGAAAAATAGTTCTTGAAAATAAGTAAGGTATGACCATCATTGTCTATCGAACTTGTCGAACACTGGTGTTAATTATGCGTAATAGTACAGCACCTTTTGTTCAATTCTTTAGAATTCAAGTATGTAATTATAAATGGTTCTAGGAAATTTCGGTTTTGGAAAATTTGGTTTCAGTTTATAATTAATGGTGTTATTAAAGAATAATAATAGAAAATGTTGAAATTATGAGTAAGAAAATACGTAGTTTCTTTATTATTAGCGGATAATATCATTAACAGTAGTAAAATGATACGTAACATTAGTAATTTCACATTTATTTAACTTGAGATTTGAGAGGAAAATTTGGTCCCGAAATATTCGGTCTCAGGTATAAATAAAACTTATTGATTAAATGTATCATGAAGTGTTCAGTACAAAAAACTAGTGGACACAGCAAATTACATAACTGTTATTTATGTTAAGAGGTCATTTATAATTTTGAGCCCGAAGTTTCCGATACCGAAATTTCCGACCACATTATAAATACACCTATACTGATTTAATTAAATAATTTTTTACTCTGAAAAGTCGAAACTATGATTTTTCGTTTTATTAGTGTTAGTGTAACTCTTATCAATCAATGATTTTGCCAAAAATTATTAGTTTCGCCTATTAAACTGTAGTCCACCAAAATTATGAGGCGCTGTTGACAGAATCTATGTTTAACCCATTTTGTGACAGACAGACCGATAGTAGATAATTTTATCTTTTTAAGATGAGTTTTTAAATAAAATTGAAACACACGGACGGACGGACTTGGCTCTTATTATAGTATAGATAGAATTTCCAGATATTACAATTTTTTAGAAAAAAAACATACATTATAGCAATAATGGCAAGTGGAAGTGAATGTTGCTGCTGTACCTACAGAACTGGATTAACGGTTCTAGCTGTTTTTTCTTTGGTGAGTTATGAAACATTTAGAGAACTGTGAAAATTTATTCTTTTATTTTTGGTGCAAAAGAAATCACTTTTAAAATTGTGTTATATTATCATATGGATTTTCTTTTAAGCACTTTTCAAATTAATACATTATTTCGGTAGTATAAACTTATTAAGGAATACTTATTCCTTGATAAGTAAACATCTAATCCTAAATATGGGAATTACATAAGTAACTTCGATCAAATTTAACTCTCGGTATATTAGTATTCAACTATTATTATAATCTTTATCTGTAAAATGATCATTGACTTTTTTCAGATTGGTTCTGTACTTCGCGGTGTCATAGGGGGCCTAATCCTTCCGACATGCGATTCATTCGCCAATCCTGCCAGCTGCAAGACTGCAGGTAAGTCAAATCTGAAGTTCATACCTGTGATAATTTAGATTTATCAGAAAAGTATTTATTCAGCAATATTGACTTGCTGGAAGGAGTTCAGCCACTTATTTGTGATAGAGTTTCGCCCAAACATTTTCACTATCTTATATCTAAATTATACATGTGGATTTTAAATATTCTAAACTTAATTGATCAGTTGTTGCTTCAATAGATTTCATGCACAATGCATTTCAAACATTAAGCTCACTTTATATATCGTAATGTAAATCATCATGATATCAATAAAAGCGCCGCTTTTATCACCAATTCAGTGAAATCATGACTCCGAGATATCACAAATGAAATGACTCAACGTTATTGTACAAACAGTAATTGTATGGCATGAAAAATATATTTGGCAGTAGAATATAGGTATCGATTCACCGGACAGTTTTCGGATGAGTTAAAAAAACACATTATAATTATTATATAAAATTAATTATAATTGGTGACCATGATACCTATAGGTATTCTGTATATATCAAAGTATTGAATTAATTATTCACTTACACTGAGTGAGAGTGAAAGAATTTTCATTGATATTAACTAAGAGAAAATATTTTTTTTAAATAAGGAGTAACAATTATATAACAACTTAACCAACGGGGCCTGCCTGTATTTTAATTTTAGCAACAAATCTAATCACATGCCTTTAACTAGGATTCGTGTTCATCATTGGGGGGACAGTGGTATTTATTGCCGCAATTCTGCTTCTGGTTGGTGTATACAAAGTAAGTACATTTAACAGATAGACTATAGCAACGCTAGTAATATATATTGGTGTATGTTAGGAGCAAACCATTTTTTAGGCAGCATCTATTCAATTCATGATGGGTCAGGTTGTTTCGTAATCTTATTTCCTTATTTTCCAAAATTTTAAATGAGAATTTTTTCTCTTCTTATAACGGTATTTGAATGCATTTGAGAGCCAGAGGATAATGAAAGTTTCTATCATTTTGTCGTGATATTTGGCTTTACTAGAGATAAGTATCTTCAGGGGGATTAAAACATTTTTTACTATAACCAGTTAAAACACGTGGTAAAACAAATGAGTGGAAATTCTTGTTCCAACTCTATTAAAGTGAACAAATATTAGCTAGATATATAAATGTATATTTAAACTTAGAAAAAATTCACTGATTTCTCTATACTATCAAATTTCAGAATATCACCAGCCTGCTTATTCCTTACATGGTGTTGATGGTCTTGAATGCAATCTCCTGCACTCTTCTTGGTATCGCCAATTTTGTTTACGGACTTATTTTCTATGGAGTCTATGCACTCTTGGTCTCATTTGTGGATTACTATTTCGCTTATTGCGTATTTGCTTACCGAAAAAAGGTGAGTTTCATCATTACAAATCTTGTAAAATGTCTCTTAATTTCTTGAACCAATATATTCTTCCTACCATAAATCATGTGAATTATATCTACTACCTATTCTAATGTTTTCAGACTATTGCTCAAAATGTACTTCGAGAAGCTCTGGTAATGGCTCCTCAAACAGTAGAAGTGGACTTGGAGTATACTGTTGGAGCAACGCCTGTGAATTTCACCACAGGAAATCCAGGAACTGGGAATCAATCTGGAAATCCAGGAACTGGGAATCAATCTGGAAATCCAGGAACTGGTAATCAATCTGAAAATCTTGGAGCTGGTAATAAATCTGAGTATCCACGAGCTGGTAATCAAACTGGAAATCCAGGAACTGGTATTCAATCTGAACATCCAAGAGCTGATAATCAATATGGGTATCCAAGAGGTGGTAGTCAATCTGGGTATCCACCAAGAGATGGCAATCAATCTGGGTATCCACCAAGAGATGGCAATCAATCTGGGTATCCACCAAGAGATGGTTATCAATCTGGTCATCCACCAAGAGATGGCAATCAATCTGGGTATCCACCAAGAGATGGCAATCAATCTGGTTATCCACCAAGAGATGGCAATCAATCTGGGTATCCACCAAGAGATGGCAATCAATCTGGTTATCCACCAAGAGATGGCAATCAATCTGGGTATCCACCAAGAGATGGCAATCAATCTGGGTATCCACCAAGAGATGTTAATCAATCTGGATATCCACCAAGAGATAGCAATAATTCTGGGTATCCACCAAGAGATGGCAATCAATCTGGGTATCCACCAAGAGGTGGCAATCAATCTGGTTATCCACCAAGAGATGGCAATCAATCTGGGTATCCACCAAGAGATGGTAATCAATCTGGGTATCCACCAAGAGATGGCAATCAATCTGCTTATCCACCAAGAGATGGTGTTCAGTCTGGGTATCCAAGAGGTGGTAATCAGTCTGGGTATCCAAGAGGTGGTAATCAGTCTGGGTATCCAAGAGGTGGTAATCAGTCTGGTTACCCAAGAGATGGTATTCAGTCTGGTTACCCAGGAGGTGATGTTCAAAGGGGCTCTAACCGACATGCATATTCTTCAAAAGGATATGATTGCCCCGCAGTTCAAGAAGGCTATGGAAAACCATTTAGGTACTAAGTACAGTTCCAACTGCTAAGAATACAGTTGGTAAATAATTTGTAAAGAATCTATTATTATCATTGTCACATGAAATTACTGGTATAATTGATTGATTGTAATATATTTGCTTTGAAATACGTTGTTTTCTTTAGGTATGAATAAGTTTAATCCTTTATACTATTTAAGATGCTTACCTCAAATTTTTTGATTTTTTTTTTTCGCAATCAATTTATTATTTCAGTTGGGAAATAGGACCAGTTTCGGTATATATAGAGTTAAAATAAATCCCGTCAATTTCGTTTTTTATACCGCAATATATTCAAACTGCAATGAATCAAATTCATGATTTATCAAGTCTAAATTTGTCATTGTCCACTAACTTTAACAATGAGGGTAATACCAATACATTTTGTATCTTTGATAGAATTGGTGACTATTCTTAAGTGGAGTACTTTCGAAATTGTTCTGATCTTCAGATGGTATAGTAAACTTCTTTGATCTTATACATAAATATATAATATTGGATTGATTATACTTACCTAGCTGACATTCAAAACACACGGTGTACATTTTTGTATTTTAACTGAAAATTAATAAGGCGGATGTTAAACGGTTGAATTGTAGAGTTTGATAAAAAAAACATCATAAAATATAGAATTAAATAGATTCTATTAAATTTCATGGGGGTTTACAGAAAAATAAATAAGAAACATGAGTTTAATTAAGTATAACAATTAATAAAATTAATTGTAGGGAACCTTTAGTAATTGAAGACTATTGCCCAAAGAAACACTTTTTTATTGTGTCTCAATTTACATGGGGCCCAATTGTTCAGCGCTCAATTATCTTGGAACCAATTGTTGGCGGGCCCGGTTGCCGGGCACAGTCGTCGGTCCATGAAAATTATAGGGGAGTGACATTGTTATATAACTCTGGTAAATTTGATACAAGAAGAAATGTTTATTTCATGTTTGTAACATATACTTGATCAGTGCCAATTTGGTCCCGGACACATGAGGAACGACAGACGCCGTATTTATTGTGAAGATGATGTTAAAAATAAGTTGGGAAAGCCTATGGACAAATTTGCACTTTTGGTAGATCAAGAAAAAGTTTTGATAGAATTAATATGGGGAGATTATGGCAAGTACTACTGGTTGATTACTACAACATACCACTTAAATTAATGAATTTAATTAAAAGCATGTTTGGGAGAATTATTGGTAATACCTAAAAACCCGAACAGTATGACATTTATATGAAACAAAATAAAATTATTAGGATAGAAAATTACTCCCACCTGGAGGTAAACGTAGGAGAAACAAACTTGCAGGAATTGGAAATTGCTTATAGAATAGGAATGTTTGATCATGATATTAGCATGCTGTATCCACAGCTAAAATATAAAAAGATACGTTCCAAGTGGGTATAAAATAATTTTATATAAGTCCATTCGAAGACCCATTATATTGTTGTGACTGTGGCTTGTTTCTTTAGTTAGGAGGTTACGTTATACTCATCGGTAAACTTCTGTTCTTTTTTCTTAAATATTTAACCATTTAGTAATAACTGCGTCTAGAACAGTTCATTATATAATTAAACTACATATTATGGGTTACAGGGGCACCAGGGGATTGGAGGAGACCCACTTAAAACGGTACGGCGTTACTATAGATGCATATTCAAGCGGTTTTTCGCACTGACGATATCGTCAGAACTGATTGTCAGTGCGAGGTGGTTACACTTTACGCGATATCTGATCTTCAGTATGTTTCTGCTCAATTGATATCGGGGTATAAACTATGTTAACGTAACTTCTTTTCCCTGCACGTCAAGCTTATAAGAAAAGATAGATAACTTCTATCTTTATCAGGATATAACTTACAGCAATAAAGCAGTATACGATAGGCTGTGTCAGTCAAAGGTTATCAATTGCATCAATTACGTATTTATACAATCTGGTGTATCAATATGGACACCTTCTCAGTATGAGTAAATTGACAGAATATATTACTTTAGAGAGCAAAAGTGATATTGAAAAATAGTTCTTGAAAATAAGTAAGGTATGACCATCATTGTCTATCGAACTTGTCGAACACTGGTGTGAATTATGCGTAATAGTACAGCACCTTTTGTTCAATTCTTTAGAATTCAAGTATGTATTATAAATGGTTCTAGGAAATTTCGGTTTTGGAAAATTCGGTCTCAGTTTATAATTAATGGTGTTATTAAAGAATAATAATAGAAAATGTTGAAATTATGAGTAAGAAAATACGTAGTTTCTTTATTATAAGCGGATAATATCATTAACAGTAGTAAAATGATACGTAACATTAGTAATTTCACATTTATTTAACTTGAGATTTGAGAGAAAAATTTGGTCCCGAAATATTCGGTCTCAGGTATAAATAAAACTTATTGATTAAATATGTATAGGGGGCGTCATTAAACAATCATGAAGTGTTCAGTACAAAAAACTAGTGGACACAGCAAATTACATAACTGTTATTTATGTTAAGGGGTCATTTATAATTTTGAGACCGAAGTTTCCGATACCGAAATTTCCGACCATATTATAAATACACCTATACTGATTTAATTAAATAATTTTTTACTCTGAAAAGTCGAAACTATGATTTTTCGTTTTATTAGTGTTAGTGTAACTCTTATCAATGATATTGCCAAAAATTATTAGTTGCGCCTATTAAACTGTAGTCCACCAAAATTATGAGGCGCTGTTGACAGAATCTATGTTTAACCCATTTTGTGACAGACAGACCGATAGTAGATAATTTTATCTTTTTAAGATGAGTTTTTAAATAAAATTGAAACACACGGACGGACGGACTTGGCTCTTATTATAGTATAGATAGAATTTCCAGATATTACAATTTTTTAGAAAAAAAACATACATTATAGCAATCATGGCAAGTGGAAGTGAATGTTGCTGCTGTACCTACAGAACTGGATTAACGGTTCTAGCTGTTTTTTCTTTGGTGAGCTATGAAACATTTAGAGAACTGTGAAACTTTATTCTTTTATTTTTGGTGCAATAGAAATCACTTTTAAAATTGTGTTATATTATCATATGGATTTTCTTTTAAGCACTTTTCAAATTAATACATTATTTCGGTAGTATAAACTTATTAAGGAATACTTATTCCTTGATAAGTAAACATCTAATCTTAAATATGGGAATCACATAAGTAACTTCGATCAAATTTAACTCTCGGTATATTAGTATTCAACTATTATTATAATCTTTTTCTGTAATATGATCATTGACTTTTTTCAGATTGGTTCTGTACTTCGCGGTGTCATAGGGGGCCTAATCCTTCCGACATGCGATTCATTCGCCAATCCTGCCAGCTGCAAGACTGCAGGTAAGTCAATTCTGAAGTTCATACCTGTGATAATTTAGATTTATCAGAAAAGTATTTATTCAGCAATATTGACTTGCTGGAAGGAGTTCAGCCACTTATTCGTGATAGAGTTTCGCCCAAACATTTTCACTATCTTATATCTAAATTATACATGTGGATTTTAAATATTCTAAACTTAATTGATCAGTTGTTGCTTCAATAGATTTCATGCACAATGCATTTCAAACATTAAGCTCATTTTAAATATCATAATGTAAATCATCATGATATCAATAAAAGCGCCGCTTTTATCACCAATTCAGTGAAATCATGACTCCGAGATATCACAAATGGAAAGACTCAATGTTATTGTACAAACAGTAATTGTATGGCATGAAAAATATATTTGGCAGTAGAATATAGGTATCGATTCACCAGACAGTTTTCGGATGATTAAAAAAACATATTATAATTATTATATAAAATTAATTATAATTGGTGACCATGATACCTATAGGTATTCTGTATATATCAAAGTATTGAATTAATTATTCACTTACACAGAGTGAGAGTAAAAGAATTTTCATCGATATTAACTAATAAAAAATAATTTTTTTAAATAAGGAGTAATAATTATATAACAACTTAACCAACGGGGCCTGCCTGTATTTTAATTTTAGCAACAAATCTAATCGCATGCCTTTAACTAGGATTCGTGTTCATCATTGGGGGGACAGTGGTATTTATTGCCGCAATTCTGCTTCTGGTTGGTGTATACAAAGTAAGTACATTTAACAGATAGACTATAGCAACGCTAGTAATATATATTGGTGTATGTTAGGAGCAAACCATTTTTTAGGCAGCATCTATTCAATTCATGATGGGTCAGGTTGTTTCGTAATCTTATTTCCTTATTTTCCAAAATTTTAAATGAGAATTTTTTCTCTTCTTATAACGGCATTTGAATGCATTTGAGAGCCAGAGGATAATGAAAGTTTCTATCATTTTGTCGTGATATTTGGCTTTACTAGAGATAAGTATCTTCAGGGGGATTAAAACATTTTTTACTATTACCAGTTAAAACACGTGGTAAAACAAATGAGTGGAAATTCTAGTTCCAACTCTATTAAATTGAACCAATATTAGCTAGATATATAAATGTATATTTAAACTTAGAAAAGATTCACTGATTTCTCTACATTGTCAAATTTCAGAATATCACCAGCCTGCTTATTCCTTACATGGTGTTGATGGTCTTGAATGCAATCTCCTGCACTCTTCTTGGTATCGCCAATTTTGTTTACGGACTTATTTTCTATGGAGTCTATGCACTCTTGGTCTCATTTGTGGATTACTATTTCGCTTATTGCGTATTTGCTTACCGAAAAAAGGTGAGTTTCATCATTACAAATCTTGTAAAATGTCTCTTAATTTCTTGAACCAATATATTCTTCCTACCATAAATCATGTGAATTATATCTACTACCTATTCTAATGTTTTCAGACTATTGCTCAAAATGTACTTCGAGCAGCTCTGGTAATGGCTCCTCAAACAGTAGAAGTGGACTTGGAGTATACTGTTGGAGCAACGCCTGTGAATTTCACCACAGGAAATCCAGGAACTGGGAATCAATCTGGAAATCCAGGAACTGGGAATCAATCTGGAAATCCAGGAACTGGGAATCAATCTGGAAATCCAGGAACTGGTAATCAATCTGAAAATCTTGGAGCTGGTAATAAATCTGAGTATCCACGAGCTGGTAATCAAACTGGAAATCCAGGAACTGGTATTCAATCTGAACATCCAAGAGCTGATAATCAATATGGGTATCCAAGAGGTGGTAGTCAATCTGGGTATCCACCAAGAGATGGCAATCAATCTGGGTATCCACCAAGAGATGGCAATCAATCTGGGTATCCACCAAGAGATGGTTATCAATCTGGTCATCCACCAAGAGATGGCAATCAATCTGGGTATCCACCAAGAGATGGCAATCAATCTGGTTATCCACCAAGAGATGGCAATCAATCTGGGTATCCACCAAGAGATGGCAATCAATCTGGTTATCCACCAAGAGATGGCAATCAATCTGGGTATCCACCAAGATATGGCAATCAATCTGGGTATCCACCAAGAGATGTTAATCAATCTGGATATCCACCAAGAGATAGCAATAATTCTGGGTATCCACCAAGAGATGGCAATCAATCTGGGTATCCACCAAGAGATGGCAATCAATCTGGTTATCCACCAAGAGATGGCAATCAATCTGGGTATCCACCAAGAGATGGTAATCAATCTGGGTATCCACCAAGAGATGGCAATCAATCTGCTTATCCACCAAGAGATGGTGTTCAGTCTGGGTATCCAAGAGGTGGTAATCAGTCTGGGTATCCAAGAGGTGGTAATCAGTCTGGGTATCCAAGAGGTGGTAATCAGTCTGGTTACCCAAGAGATGGTATTCAGTCTGGTTACCCAGGAGGTGATGTTCAAAGGGGCTCTAACCGACATGCATATTCTTCAAAAGGATATGATGGCCCCGCAGTTCAAGAAGGCTATGGAAAACCATTTAGGTACTAAGTACAGTTCCAACCGCTAAGAATACAGTTGGTAAATAATTTGTAAAGAATCTATTATTATCATTGTCACATGAAATTACTGGTATAATTGATTGATTGTAATATATTTGCTTTGAAATACGTTGTTTTCTTTGAGTAAGAATATGTATCAATCCTTTATACTATTTAAGATGCTTACCCCAAATCTCTTGAATTTTTTGCAATAAATTTATTATTTCAGTTGGGAAATAGGACCAGTTTCGGTATATATAGTGTTAAAATAAATCCCGTCAATTTCATTTTTTATACCGCAATATATTTAAACTGCAATGAATCAAATACATGATTTATCAAGTCTAAATTCGTCATTGTCCACTAACTTTAACAATGATTAATGAGGGTACACACAGAGAAAGGATTAGTTGAATCAAATCAAATTTGATTTGTTTTGACTCATATGAATAGGTTATTTTGCGCCTACCTACGTGGTGAGTTGCAGGTACTACTTAAAAGTAGTTAAATTGACGTGGGTTAAAACAAAACAGTCGTTTTGACTCACTCCTAAACTTAAAAAAGTTGCGCCAACTTGCATAGTAAGTTAATTTATACACCAGATACATTGGATTAACAGTCTTTGTGAGTTACTACAATACACTCTGTCATAGTTGTTTCAACATACTTTGAAATTCTCAAAAAAGTAACTTTTAACTCTCATAGTAAGTTAATTCAATCCATAAAATGAATTGAATTAACTAATGTTTGATGACACACCACATCATATTTGTTTTAACACACATGAATACATGAATATAGTCCGACCAACTCACGTAATATATTGATTTAAAGCATAAATTGATGACCCATTAGATATGAGTAAACTTTTTTCTCCATGTACTACCAATACATTTTGTATCTTTGATAGAATTGGTGACTATACTTAAGTGGAGTACTTTATTTCGAAATTGTTCTGATCTTCAGATGGTACAGTAAACTTCTTTGATCTTATACATAAATATATAATATTGGATTGATTATACTTACCTAGCTGACATTCAAAACACACGGTGTACATTTTTGTATTTTAACTGAAAATTAGTAAGGCGGATGTTAAACGGTTGAATTGTAGAGTTTGATAAAAAAACTTCATAAAATATAGAATTAAATAGATTCTATTAAATTTCATGGGGTTTACAGAAAAATAAATAAGAAATATGAGCCTAATTAAGTATAACAATTAATAAAATTAATTGGAGGGCACCTTTAGTAATTGAAGACTATTGCCCAAAGCAACACTTTTTTATTGTGTCCCATTTTACATGGGGCCCAATTTTCATGTGCCCGATTGTTCAGCGCTCAATTATCTTGGAACCAATTGTTGGCGGGCCCGGTTGCCGGGTACAACCGTCGGTCCATGAAAGTTATAGGGGAGTGACATTGTTATATAACTCTGGTAAATTTGATACAAGAAGAAATGTTTATTTCATGTTTGTAACATATACCTACTTGATCAGTGCCAATTTGGTCCCGGACACAGGAACGACAGACGCCGTATTTATTGTGAAAATGATGTTAAAGAAAAGTGGGGTGTTAAAATTTGCACTTTTGGTAGACCAAGAAAAAGTTTTGATAGAATTAATATGGGGAGATTATGGCAAGTAGTTCTGGATGATTACTACAACATACCACGTAAATTAATGAATTTAATTAAAAGCATGTTTGCGAGAATTATTGGTAATAGCTAAAAACCCGAACAGTATGACATTTATATGAAACAAAATAAAATTATTAGGATAGAAAATTACTCCCACCTGGAAGTAAACGTAGGAGAAACAAACTTGCAGGAATTGGAAATTGCTTATAGAATAGGAAAGTTTGATAATGATATTAGCATGCTGTATCCACAGCTGAAATATAAAAAGATACGTGCCAAGTGAGTGTAAAATAATATTATATATGTCCATTAGAAAACCCATTTTATTGTTGTGACTTGTGACCGTTGCTTGTGTCTTTAGTTAGGAGGTTACGTTATACTCATTGGTAAACTTATGTTTTTTTTCCCTAGGTATTGACCGGGGTAATAACTGCGTGTAGAACACTTCATTATATATTCAAACTACATATTAAGGATTAGAGGAGCGCCAGGGGGATGGAGGAGACCCACTTAGGAAAGGAAGCTCTTATTTCGTATAACGAATGTAACCATCTGGCAATTAAGGTTACGCTGTCTACATTCTTAAAGTCTAGTCCTTTTATGCATAAGCCTTAGTAAAGGAATCGGATGCCTAACTAAGGAATGGTAATGGTTATTGTTCTCAAGCTTACCTCTAGGAGAAGTTGGATAGCAACAAATTCTTCTCTGTCAAGTAGGTTAAGCATACATCAAGTAGATTTAGGGTTGCTTCTCAAGTAGGTCAACTGGTGCTGTAATAATTGAATGGGTTCGAGATATGGTCTTTATAACATCAAAAACGGAGTCAAATTTACAAGTAGCAGGGATGCGGGTGTTGAGATTGATACAAAGATAGAGGAATTTCTTGTCTTAATTACCTTGCACGACGAGGTAATAAAGATTAGATAGTAGAGTTTTCCAACTTTCATCGTTATCAGGATATGTTTTAACTGCAGTAAACAGTATACAATAGGTTGTGTCAGTCATCGGAAATGAATGATGTCATTTAAGAGTTTATAAAATCTAATGTATCAATATTGAGTAATAAATTGACAAAATATATTAATTTAGAGGGAGTGAGAAAAAAAATGAGAAAGAGCTCTCAAAAAAAGTAAAGTAAGAATCTAGTCATTCGTGAATTATATAAGGAACAAGTGTATATCGAAGATATATCATTGTATCTGCATATATGAATTATACGTGAGTTATTTTCTTTTTGCAGGACTTTGAGCCCCCACTAGGAATATTTGGTATAAGAATTTAGAAGAAACAAATATATTTTCTTAATTAAAGATATGGCTTGTTACTTACTTACTTACTTACTTACAACCTATCTACAAAATGTGTTGAAAATGGTCGCCAAAATCCTGTAGTCGCTCTTCGTCACCCTCTCAATTATTGCTGCGTCATAATTTGCAGATGAGAATCCACATGATATTGTCGAATGAAAATATAGAAATGACAAAAAAGTAATGATATTTGTTGCGATTGTGGACAGAAAATTCTATTGTCCAAGCCATTCATCGATGACGACGGCCCTTAATTGTGACTCTGTTAATGGTTCCTATAACATGGCTTTGCTGAAAGACAAAGTGTAGCAAACTTTTTTGAGCCATTGCAACATGACGCAGACTCTGATGGATGCAAGATGGTGCTCCATCTCATTGTACAAGAGTGGCTAAGCAGTTCTTGAAGAAAAATGTCAAGGACGAGTTACCAGAAGAGAAACTGAGATCTTCTGGCCAGCACTCAGTAAGAACTCAAATCCTCTTGATTTCCATGTCTGGGCTACTTCACGAAATATTTTGTATCCGGAAAAAACCTCAATCCATTCATGATATGATAGAATTTAGTGTGTGAAGCTGTTTGGTGCAAATTTTGACGCAGTAGCAATTGAGAAGGTGACGAATACTCGAAGAGCGTCTTGAAGCTCGCAAGACTTTGACCACAGGATTCCGGCGGCCATTCCCAACACCTTCTGTATATAGCCTTTAGAAGTATTTTGAATGAGTTTCAAATAAGTTTTTATTACATGAAATGTAAGCACTAAGCCTTATCTACAAGAAAATATATTTGTTTCCAAAAAATTCCTATTTCAACTGTACATATAGAATTTCCAGATATTACTTTTTAGAAAATATACACTATGGCAATAATGGCACATGGAAGTGGATGTTGTTTCTGCTGTACCTACAGAACTGGATTAACGGTTATAGGTGTTTTTTCTTTGGTGAGTTATAAAGAATTTACATAACTGTGAAAGAAAACAAATGACATTAATTCTTCATTTTTTAGTGCAATAGAAACCACTTAATTTGCTCTAATATTGTTTAATATTATCACATGAATATTCTTTTATGTTGTTTGCATACCAATAAAATTGAAATCTTAAATATAGGGATAGTAAGAGATGATTAAATAAAGAAATTTATAATATGACCATGGACTTCTTTCCCCAGATTGATTCTGTGTTTCGAGTTTTCCTAGGGGGGATTTTACTTCCGCTATGCGATTCATTCGACAATTTTCATTACTGCACGACTATAGGTAACTCAATTGGATGAAAAATTAAAACTGTAAAGATAAATTGAAATTTTGAAATGAAATATGATAAAACTTAATTCATACCAGTGTTATAGTTTTACTGAGGTCAAATAATGATAATTTACATGTATCTGAAAAATAATTTAGCATTAATTTGTGATAGAGTTCATCCTAAACATTTTACATTATCTTATCACTAAAGTATGCAAGTTGATTTTAATTATTCTAAACTTCATTTATTAGCTGTCAAATCTGGATTAAGCTCATTTTAAATATCATAATGAATTATATTAATCAATTAAATTATTTAAATTTCGGAACAAAATCTAATCTCATTCCTTTACAATTAGGAATATTGTTCGTCTTTGGAGGAACAGTGGTAAATTTTGCCGCAATTCTGCTTCTGGTTGGCCTATACAAAGTGAGTACATTTTACGGATAGACTATCAACGCCAGGGTACAGTAACATAAAGGGTATAGTAATCAGCTTATCGAATCTAGTTTGACGTGACCCAATGTGACTGGAAAAGTTTAAAAATTGCATTGATTGCTATGTGAATAATATGCTTTGTGGTTAATAACTAGTTCATTTTTAATCGTTATGATTTAATTTTTAGCCTATAATTGTATCAATGATAGAAGAATAGCCTTAGATAAATCTTTTATTATTTAAATATTTCACTTACATTTATTTTTGGAAAGTTTCCAATGGACTTCGAAACATGGGACTTACCTACTTGCACTTAGTCACTACAAATTTTTTTTCTTATCAATTACTAACTAGGCGTTGGTTAAATTGTATTTCCATTATTTTATTTCGTAATTGTTATTCATAGGAACTTTGCTAGGAAGTATATGTTTAAGACCATATTTCTTATAGATAAGTAAAAGAAAAGAACAATTTGAACAAACCTGAATTATATCCATACATTTAAATTCTAGGATCAATCACTATTTTTACTATTTATCACACGAAACGCTTATAAATCGACTTTAAACTTCTCGATATTAACATGCAAATACGAGGTATTATGAGCCGCTCGGTCACAAACAAAATATGTGTCGTTTTGGTGACGTCATATTTTGCTTCGTCTACTACTTAACATACCCTCCCTTGTGTTCCTGTACCCTGATAAATGCTATTATTTCCTTATTTATCAAAATTTTGAATGAGAAATTTTGCTCTTTTGATAATAGTATTAGAATATAAGTTGTGAACCAGAGGATAAAGTTACTATCATTTTGTCGCGATATTTCGCTTTACGGGACATAATCCTTCGTGACAGGATTTAAACATTTTTTTTATTATTACTAGTTAAAATACGTGGCAAGATATAAATGAATAAAAATTCTGATTTTAATTCTATTACATATAAAGTGAACAAATATTTTTTAAAATTATTTTTAGCCAGGTATATTTAATCTTAGAGATTCACTTATTTCACCATATTATCAAATTTCAGAATCGCAACAACCACCTCATTCCTTACATGTTGTTGATGGCTTTGGATTCAGTTTGCTCCTTTACTCTTAGTATCTTCATGACAGTAAACGAAATTTCTTACTATGGATTCTCTGCATTATTTGTCTCATGTTTGGATATGTATTTCGTTTATTGCGTGCATGTTTATCGAAAAAAAGTAAGTTTCGTCAGTAATTGTCATTATTCTATAATTGGGATAAATTTATATGTGAAGGCAAAAATAAACCTGAACCTATATTTTTTTCTTAGCAGCAGCATAAATCATGCTAATAATATCTACTGCTTTAATTTTCTCAGATTATCGCACAAAATGTACTTCAAGAAGGTCTCGTAATGGCTCCTCAAACAGTAGGAGTGAACTTAGGACACACTGCTGGAGCAACAACAGTATATCCCGCCACTGGAAATGCAGGAGCTGGTGTTCAATCCGGGTATCCAGGAGCTGTTATTCAATCCGGGTATCCAGGAGCTGATGTTCAATCCGGGTATCCAGGAGCTGGGGTTCAAAATGGAAATCCAGGAGCTGGTAATCAATTTGGGTATCTAGAAACTGGTATTCAGACAGGATATCCAGGAGTTGGTATTGGAATTGGACATCCAGGTATTGGTGTTCAAACTGGATATCCAAGAGCTGATGTTCATTCTGGGTATCCAGGAGCTGGTAATCAATTTGGGTATCCAGGAGCTGGTATTCAGTCTGGACATCCAGGAGCTTCTATACATTCTGGGTATCCAGTAGCCGGTAATCAATTTGGGAATCCAGGATATTGTATTCAATCTGGGTATCCAAGTACTGGTATTCAGTCTGGTTATCCAGGAAGTAATGTTCAAACTGGTTCTAATCAACATGTATATTCTTCTTACGGATATGTTGGTCCCAATGTTCAAGAAGGCTATGGGTTACCACCAAAATACAGTTCCAACTACTAAGAAAAAAGTTGGTAAATAAATGATTACTATTTTATACGAAATTGCCCTGAAAGAAATTGATTTTGTGATGAAATTGGCATGAAATTAATCTTTTTTATTAAGTAAGTATACGTATAGATCCTTCAAACTATTATAAAAGTTGACTTCAAACATTCAGATTTTTCCACAATTAATATATATATTTAGTATAAAAATAGGACCAGTTCCGGTATATCTCATTATAAAAAAAATAAAATCGTCATTGTCCACTGACTCTAATAATGATGGCACTACCAATACCTATTGTAAGTTGGATAAAATTAGACATTCGAACTTTTTCTGCTAGTTAAATCAGCAGGTATTTCGAACTTGTTCTGATATTCAGGCGGTATTCAGTATCCCACATAATCTGGCTATATATGTATAAGATGTGGCAATAGGAATTATATATAGACACACATTACTTCTAGAGCGGCATTTGTTCGGTTTCCGTGAAGTCATGCGGAGTGTAAATACACTTAGATAATACAAGGCTCACTGCATGGTGCGCAAGTGAGGCTCTGACTGATGTTTATAGCACTGAAATGGCACCAGTGCCCACCTTCTATTGGCAAATTATCGAGTTACCCTTACTAGATTAAAAGAAAATGCAAGTGCATTAAAAGAAAATTATACTATTTTACCGATAACTATTTAAATGCTTATGTATTAGATTTTATAGATAGGGTTGGTACATATGTAATTGCTGTTGTGCATTAATATTTGTACTCTTTCTCTGATTATGGTGTTTTTGTGATTAGATTCGATATATGTACATCCTGATATATACATCCTGAAGAAAAATAGTTATATTTCATTTCACATAATTTACGTATTTAATTGGTGTAAACTGCAAACAATGTGAAAATAAGTGACAAGTGATACAATATGCACCAAACTATTCTTCATTATTGAAGAATCACCAGATTGATTTTTTTTATAAATTTAATACGAATGCTTTTCATAAATAAGAAATATGGTTTGTTAGTTTTAGATAAAATTTAGCTTAAATATATATATAAAAGTGTAATGACTAGTTAAAGCTACTTATCGGTTTATTTTTACTTTTCCTTGTATTTTGCAATTTCTAAGATCTGTGGTATGAAAAAAATAATGACAAAGTATTTTCATTTCCTATGAAAATGGATAAAATATTTAGTGTTACAACCGAAATAGTTATTTGAGACACTCAAAAGATAATTCTGTCTACCCCTGTACACAAGAATGTACTAACAGTAACAAACCTAAAATATTAGTTACCTATACTACTATATTCATATGATAAGTTTGTTAAATACCATAAAAAATAATATATTGTACAGCAAACTTTGTAGAAGACCACCCTCGTACTAGACAAACCAGGTATGAGAGAGTAGAGACCAAGGTATTTAACTAGACAAACCACTAATTTTGTCATCTGACAGTTATTCTAGTGTAAATATTGCAAACAGTATTAATTAAAAGACTAAGTTCGATATAGATTTCTTTTCAAATAATTGTATTATATTCATTATATATCGTAATTTAAGTAAAACACAAGTAAAAAATTAGTTATCTTGTTCATGGCTGAGTCTGTGCTAAAAAGAAATTATGTGAAGAATCACAGAAAACTAGATACAGAGAGGACTGTGCTAAATTTCTTTAAGGGACAGTTTAATTAAAAAAATAAAAATAGTAATAAACTGATAATTAAAACAAAGTTAATTAATTTAATTTTTATTTCTAAATGTTCCTCCCTCCACAAAATTATTATTTTAGTCACTATAAAGGGCCGTACACACGTAGGGTTTTTTAAAGTCTTTCCACGAGACTATAAGAAAAAATGATAATATAATTGGTATTTATTTCAGTTGGTATCCATGATACCTGCAGATTTCATGGATACCAAATGGAATAAATAATATTTATATCGTTTTTTTCTGATATTCTCGTGGAAAAAGTAGGAGGAGCTTAGCAAAAAGTCTGGTGGAAAGACTTAAATAACCCTACGTGTGTACGGCCCTTAACTTCTCGATAAACTTATAGATCTAACAAATTATTAGTCATCCCTTCACGTCTGTGTTGTTGTAGTAGAAAATTACAAAATTAATAAGTAATAGCTATATAGTATCTACGTCATAAAAAGGATATAGGTACAGAGTTATTAATCCTATAATGTTTCTTATACTAAGATTTAAGTCTTTAACAAATGTTTCAATGACTAATGAGGTCATTAAAGTTGTAGATTAAGTCATAATTCACATCAAAAATAACTTTGTGAGTACAGAACTATGTTTACTACTTTAAACTATGCAAAGCAAGATAATCAATCTCAAATAAAATAAACGGAAAACGGAAAACAACAGGACAGACGAAACGCGGTTTGCCTTCCATCTAAATTTGCAAATTTGGGTTCATTAAAATCTTATTATATTAACAATTATTTATCTAATTATAATTTCATAAAAATTATTGGGATTAGAAGATAATGCTTTTGAGACGCACTTTTCAGGTACGTTGCTGTTGAAATCAGCCAATATTTCATAACAAACCTAGTTACAATTTTACAACCGGTAAGTTTAACACTTCCAGTATCTAATTTAAATTACTTTAACCTTTAATTAAGGCTTTAGTAACTATCTATTTATTTTGACTTGAATGCGTAATACCACAGTAAATAAAATTCCTATTTAAATAAAAATAGTGTAGATAGAATTAAAACAAAGTTAGGTAAGATATGACTGTAGAGTGTAGCTATGCCTAGAAATTAGCATCAAACAATCCGGATTCATAAATGATAAATTGAGAAGAAATTGTAAAGTTGGGAGATAAAGTGTCTATTATACTTTAATATAAACTAATATGTTTATTTAATGGGTGAATCATCACTTTGAACTTTAGGTATCCTTCCTAATTATAAAGGTTGTAAAAGTAATTTTAGTGTACCTAGTTGTCAACGTTTCATTCTTTTTAATTAACGTAGCTAGTTTTTTTTTAATTACGTGATGATACTAACACAATTTCATGACAGTGCTGAAATATAGCCATAGCTAATTTCTTTATTTACAGAATCCTGTGCCAAATAGCTAGTTCCTAGATTTTCTTGTACCTAGGCTACCATATCATCATTATGTAGCTTTATTTGCCTATTTAGCTACGGCTACCTACGGTAACACAGGGTAGGGCTATTTACCGAATGGAATAACGAATGGAGTCCTTCCCTTGATCTTACCCGCCTCTATTCGGCTAAAAATAACTTCCATTCGGTAAATAGTCCCAGGACTATTTACCGAATGGAGTCCTACCCTTAATCCTACCTGGCACCCGCCTCTATTTGGCTAAAAATAACTTCCTTTCGGTTCCATTCGGTAAATAGTCCTACCGGTAACCTACCATCTCATAGTTTGTTCACTACATAGTACGTAATAGAATTAGCTATTTATACCTCTGTGAACTTTTCTGGAAGATTATTCTATTTAGCTAGCTACTTTGTCAATTTGATTAATATTGTAGGGCAAGTAAATTACCGGATGTGATAAATTTACTATATCAAAACAATTATAATTGACATTTAACTGTCAGAAGTGTTTGTGTGAGGTAGGTAGCTATCTGATTGATGTAATTCGATAATAGAGCATTCATCCTATTTATCTAACTAGGTAGCTATAGTTAAATCATTTTTACTCTGTTTTGAACAGAATTGTCAGAGTGAAGTAGTTAGGCTCAAGTGATGTGAACGGATGAACCTAGTTAACTGTTTAGAATAGACTGTACCTATGAAGAAATAAACTTTGTGCGAGATGACTGAAGAGGTTTTCGAAGTCGAGAGAATCATCGATGTGGCTTGGGACATAAAGGTAAGCCACTTCAAAATATTATGCCTCATAATTTTATGATTTTATTCATATTGAAATTATGTTAATAATATCACTACAATATATTTTTTTATTATACAAATGAATGTTTATATAGTGGTACTTGCGATGTGACTGTACTAATTGAAACTGTTTATTCTGTACGTTCAGGGACAGGAAAAAATTTAAATTATGATTCAGATTCGTTTCAAGATTATCCATTTACGAAATTAATTTTGATTGTTGCTCAATAACTATCAATAAATCCTATAAGTTAACTCTCATTGCTAATATAAACTCTTTAAATACCGGCATTCAGGTCTTCACCCTAAAATACAATAGCTTATTGGTTTAATAATTGATATATTGTTGATCTTTTGCCAGCGTTTTAGGATTGGAATGGAACATCATTTCGTTCATTGAGTTAGCGTTCAGTTAATCATATTAACGAAATCATGTCCGTAACCCTATTGCACTCGGACCGTTTTTTAAACAAAAATTCAACATGAAAAAACGGTCAATCTAAGTGTTCATGCAAATCACGTTATTCTATTCAGTCGTACCATTTTTTCATGCACCATTCTCTTTGCTGCGGCACCTAAGACGATTGTCCATTATACACAGGAAGTTCTGGCTGTTTGGTGCATTTATTAAAATATTTACACAAACTTAAATTAATTCATACAATAGAAACAACTAGCTGTTTTGTACCTGCACTAGCTGTTTTGTATCTGCACTAGCTGTTTTGTGCCTGCAGTAGCTGTTTTGTGCCTGCACTGGCTGTTTTGTGCCTGCACTAGCTGTTATGTGCCTGCACTGGCTTGTTTTGTGCCTGCACTGGCTTGTTTTGTGCCTGCACTGGCTTGTTTTGTGCCTGCACTGGCTTGTTTTGTGCCTGCACTAGCTGTTTTGTGCCTGCACTGGCTGTTTTGTGCCTGCACTGGCTTGATTTGTGCCTGCACTGGCTTGTTTTGTGCCTGCACTGGCTTGTTTTGTGCCTGCACTAGCTGTTTTGTGCCTGCACTAGCTGTTTTGTGCCTGCACTGGCTGTTTTGTGCCTGCACTAGCTGTTTTGTGCCTGCACTGGCTTGTTTTGTGCCTGCACTGGCTTGTTTTGTGCCTGCACTAGCTGTTTTGTGCCTGCACTGGCTGTTTTGTGCCTGCACTGGCTTGTTTTGTGCCTGGACTGGCTTGTTTTGTGCCTGCACTAGCTGTTTTGTGCCTGCACTGGCTTGTTTTGTGCCTGCACTGGCTGTTTTGTGCCTGCACTGGCTGTTTCGTGCCTGCACTGGTTGTTTCGTGCCTACTCTGTGGTTCGTGTCTACTCTGAGGTTCGTGTCTACACTATTGTGTCTATTCCTGTCAGGATCACATGGAGGTTAATTGCTTTGATTGAGTCAGATAAACTATGTATAAGTTACTGAACCCCTTAATTGTTGAGGTGAAATTTGGTGAGGATAATAATATATAAGTTTATGCATTTGATATATAAGTATATAGTATATGTAACTGAGTGCAATACTATTATTGTCTACAATATCAACTTTGAAAATGTAATTTATAATTATTTATTTAACTTATATTAAATTGTCATTAACTTTACATGTTTTTTTAATGATGTTTATTTTTCATAACATTTTAATTGCATTACATAATGAAGAGTGTTTTAACTACGATTATCCAACCACTGTATATGACAATACAAAAATATTTTAAACTTATAAATATGTCTTATGAGATTTCGTAATTTAATTTATATTATATATTTTCTCTTCACGCTTACACCTCGGTGATATATTCAGTAATATTGGTTACGATATTTTATCATGTGTATTACTCATTAACTTGTCTGAATCTATCGCCATATAAAGCTCTTCATTTGAATTATTGCCAATTTAAATACTTATTTATTATTTCTATCCGACCGTTGAAGATGAATTTTATTTTTATTAGTTTAATTAAGATACGTTTTGCATGTAGCGATTGTTGCGATCGTCGCCATGAGATTATCGCGGAGCACCGACCCAATGCTATTCCTATTGGTTGTTTCTCAACGAGCGATTATCGCTGAGCACTATTTCATGAAATTTGCAACGAGCGATTATCGCTGAGCACTATTTCAATGAAATTTGCAATGAGCGATTATCGCTGAGCACTATTTCAATGAAATTTGCAACGAGCGATTATCGCTGAGCACTATTTCAATGAAATTTGCAACGAGTGATTATCGCTGAGCACTATTTCAATGAAATTTGCAACGAGCGATTATCGCTGAGCATTATTTCAATGAAATTTGCAATGAGCGATTATCTCTGAGCACAATTTCAATGAAATTTGCAATGAGAGATTATCTCTGAGCACAATTTCAATGAAATTTGCAATGAGCGATTATCTCTGAGCACAATTTCAATAAAATTTGCAACGAGCGATTATCTCTGAGCACTATTTCAATGAAATTTGCAACGAGCGATTTTCGCTGAGCACTATTTCAATGAAATTTGCAACGAGCGATTTTCGCTGAGCACTATTTCAATGAAATTTGCAACGAGCGATTTTCGCTGAGCACTATTTCAATGAAATTTGCAACGAGCGATTATCGCTGAGCACTATTTCAATGAAATTTGCAATGAGCGATTATCGCTGAGCACTATTTCAATGAAATTTGCAACGAGCGATTATCGCTGACACTATTTCAATGAAATTTGCAACGAGTGATTATCGCTGAGCGATCATCGCAACAATCGCTGCATTCAAAACGTACCTTAAGGCTGCGCGCAGACTAAAAGCGTTTTCGCGTGAAGCGGGCAGGAAAGCTTGCGGGCATGAACCGAGCTACATGTTATTCCTATTGAACTGCGCACACACAAAGTATTAAGAGCGAGCGCGAAAGCTTGCATTAAAGCTTGAAAGCGGCAACTGACTCCGAAGATGGTTTCACGCTGTGCGAGAAGCAAGCAGTTACTTGCCAGATGTCACTCGGGGAGGGTGTGTGTATCTCTGCACCAAATAAAAATGATAACCACTGCAATTATACTCTAACGGTTATATTTTTTTTATTATTAACAGTTTAATTAATTAATATCATATATTGATAGTTAATACCAACAATTTTAGAGACAAGCATGGTTAAAAATATTATTACCTGGGTACCAAGCTGATTATATAATATAAATGCGCAATTAGATACCTAGGGACGATATATAATATATATATTTATCTAGGTATTTTATAAAGCCGATTACATACCTAATATAAATGTTTACCTAGATATCTAACCTGAGTTACACAATATAATACCTAGTACATATCTAGAGAAACGTCTCGGTTATCAGACACTTCTAGTACTCGCAAAGTGGGAGTTTTCGTAGATCATGATGATAGGTCTATCAAAATTTAAATTTCGTATATTTCCATTATCTACGTAGATATACGTTTTACGCTCACTTACAAATACTGTTTCCTATAATAAATAGAATACTGCATGTTTTAATATTTACTAGGTATCTACTACCTATGTTTACTACCTAATATAATTAGGAAAAACAACCAAATAATTCATACCTATTTATAAGATAAGTTCTAAGTTATGGGACTGTTACACATTTACGAACAAGTAATAAAAAACAAATGATTGCAATGAGAGGTAAATAATAATTAAAATAGCTACCTAAGGTATATTGATTATAATTAATAGTGTCCGAAAAATGTGGAACCGTTCGATAATCCGGAACTTAATTCAATCAAATAATATAAATACACTAGGTACTAAACAATTAATTCAATCATTCATATCTAAAATGATAATAATTATCAAATTTACTCCATATACTATCACATATATTCTTTCAAATAACAGTCGCGAACACTTCGATTCCTGTGTTCGGGGGCAAAAATATATTATATAAGTGAGGGATTGAGTTATTTTGTTTTGAAGTAATTTAAGTTTGATTATTTTAAGTTGATTTAAATACGCATATTTTTATCAATCCATTGATTTAAGTTAATTTATTATATGAATTAAGTAAAATATTTACATCTTAAGACTGATGTTGAAAAAACAATACCCACTACGGTAGTGCTAATACTATTAAGTATATAGTAAGTAGGTACAATATTAATAAAGAGATAATAACAACGTATATTACTTACCACAATCCCACTTTAAATTACGGTGAAAAAAGAACGACCAACCAAATTACCTAACTTCTGAAATATTTTCTATACCAGGAGAAATAAAAGCAAGACATGTCCCACACTTATTCGATTGTCATAAATGTGAGACACAATAGTATAGCAAATTGATATCAGTTTATTAGATCAAAAATGAAAAAAATAAACGCTAAATTAATGCTCCAATATGAACACGCAATATACACCTTCGTTAAATTTGAGCGTTCAGTAAACTCTGTTATAAAGTTATTTCACCATGTGGGATATTATTCCATATATGTTGTGCACCATATATGGTCATGGAACTGCTCTACAATACTGGCCTGGCAAGTGGTACGTTATGATAAGCATGCTAATCTATTTTCTCGTAAATTAATGATGTTAGTGACCATCAATGATTTTTAGTATATCAAAATTAATGATCTTATTTTTTATGCAATTTATTTTTATCTTTGTGGATGTTGTATCTTTGGTTTAACAAATTTGAATACATAAATTCAGAGAAAAGGATACAGTCAAAGTGACAATCTTAGCGGGTCCAATTGCTCATTTTATCTTGTCTTGCGTTCATTAAATCTATTTGACCTTTGGGGTTTAAATTGACCCTTTGTTAGGGGTCAAAGTTGCCTTACTTATATGGATTAAATGCTATTCTTTCATAGATCCTATTGAATATTTAAATTTGACAATTTTTAGCATACAATACTAATGTTTAGACCAAAATGTTGATGAATATAATGAATATGTCATAAGTTAAGGGATAGCTAACTTATATATTAATCAATGGTCATTTTAATGAATTATAATACTCGGCATAATAACAATTGATTTTCAGCTATCGAAGAATATTTATATTTGAGATGCTTTTTTCATACTAATTTTGTTTGAAGTTTGATGTCGTCCATAAAAATTCTGAGTATTCTTCATAACAGAGCGATGGCTCGGAGGTACCCAAGTACAGGGTTCGATGGGAGGGATTCTCACCCATGGAAGACACGTGGGAGCCAATGGAAAATTTTGTTAACAGTACCGTAATCTTGGTTAAGAAGTTCAAGCATATTTATTCAGCTATGCAGAAGAAGGTGAGATTGAACATTTTATACCAAAGAAATTGAAATTAATTGAAATATTGTAAATGAATTTTGTATATACAGGAGATGAACATCCAAAGAGCTTTAGGAAATAGTCAGCCAGAGATACCCCGCCACGTCAACGTTCTGAGTAGAGAAATCGAGAGCATCAACGATATGCAGTGCGACACGAACAGGAAGGTGATATATTAAATATTATAGAACATATGTTTTGTTAGTCGCAGAGGGATACTACGAAAATCATGCTTGATTTATATACCCAATAATTCAAAATAGTTATTTTAACTTTTTAGAAATATAGAACCTAGTGTAAATATTTTATTGTGTACAAATAACTATTTTTTATAACTTACGATGTTATATTCTTACCATCTCAAAGCCACCGCTGATGTTCTATCTTGTAGTCTGGAAGGGTGAGACGTTAGAAAATGCTACGTGGGAGAGTGAGGTTTATCTTCAGCATGCTAAAGATCTTACAGATGCCTACAGAAAAAAACTTAGCAATGGAAGACTGTGAGTGGTTGGAATTTGTTTTACTCATTAGGGTGTGCCAATAAATAACGTTTCGGATATTACTTATGGATTAGTGATATCAAGTTGATATGACAAGTAAAGGTACGTGTACTGAAATTTGAGTGAATTCTGACATGATTAACAGTTCAAATATCAGGAAAGTAACAATTTCGGTGATTTTTGGTGAAAACTCAAACTCTGATTTATTACCATTCAAAATAGGAAGATAGCTTGGGAACAGCTTATTTTGGTCTTTGTGCCGAAAATTCAGACAGGTACGACAATGTTTACAGTTGCCCCCACCCCTCCAAATTATTCGAATTTAGGCACAGCTGGAGACTGAAGTCAGTGTAAGTGCTCCACACTTATGGAGTTCTGGTGCTCAATGAAGAACATAATAAGGAAATTTATATGCAAGAAATTGAGCAAAAACCCTAATTATTGATTAATTAACCAATATTTCAATATTTGATACCTATGATGACTCAAAAAAGTTGACAAAGCGAATTGCATGGGTTATTATCCAAATGCTGAAATCCGAGTAAATTCCAAATTTTTGCGATACGAAAATATTGATAAATGCTTTTATAAAATGAAATCGATAAAAATCAGTCATTTTGAGAACTAAATTACTTCTATCTTATCCCATGATTGCTCTAGAAGACAAATTTTGAGAGAAATATTGTAATAGTAATATATTTTACAAAAAAAAAAATGCTCGGGGCAACAAAAAAAAAAAAGTTGTGTTTTTCATAACGTGCCAACTAATTTTTACCTATTCCACAGAAAAAAATCGAATATTTCAAAATTCAAAAAATATCATTTTGTACAAAATACAAAATTTTAAATGTTTTGGGGCAATTCAATATCCAGAAATGGCCTGGAAATTGGCATGCAATGTTCATTCATAACGTAATAACTTATTAAAACTATTCGATATGAAGATTCTGAAGTTTGTCCGAAACCCCTATTTTTTTGGCCCACTCTATTACTCATATTTGAAAAATTCTCATTAATATCCCGACCTATATTTTTAGGAAAAAGACTAAAGTTAAGAAGAAACCTGCCTCCAGATCAACTCTCTTTGTTGACATGCCCATTAACAAGGGTAAAAAGGTGAATTAATAGTTTAGTTTATAATTTCAGATTTATTTACATTGTAATATGCTTGAATTAAAATTACTAAACAAATTTAATCATAATGTTGACGTTTCAAACAAAGTCTGCAAGTTTCTTACCAAATTTCATCGACGATTCTCTGGTGAAAGAAAACTCTAAAAAGTTGCTCCCGCACAAAAATGAAGCATCAGTTCATCCAAGAAAGAGCGATGTCAATGAGAAAATTAAATTTCACAAGAATTTGAAAAAGAAAGTCGAGAAAAATAACTTGGAGAAATATTTTCAAAATAATTCGACCAATTCGGACTCTGATACAGAAGAGACCCATAGAGCAAAGAAATCTTCACCCTTGGCAGAATCTCCTTCAACCAGTAACAATAATGATGGACATGATAATGAAGAATATTACAGTAATTCTGTTGGTTCTTCATTGATAAATCATGGGAAACTTTCAAAGGCAGGTTCTTCTTGTTCAGACGATAAGAGAAGCCATCAAAAAATTGAAAAGAAAGCAAAAAAATTTAGTATGATGAAAGAGAAGAACAAGAAACGTGAAAATGGCTTAAAATTAGCCGTTTCGTCAATTGAACCCAAATATTCTCATGAGGTTAAAAGAAAAAATATTTCAGAGAAAATAAGTCCTAGCAATAAGTTATTAGATCAACCTGATGGAAAATACACAGCGAATTCTTCCAACACTATGTCGACGCCATTAAACACCATTAATAAGAAGGGAAATATTCTGAAGCCATTTTCAGACCAGAAGAAATTAAAGAAAGAGTCTACAAAAAAATTGGATATTGGTGGATCTTCAAGAAAAATATCCTCTTTTAATAGTACCTTATTTGGCGAAACCGAAACATCATTTGAAGATAGGCCAAGAAAAAGTATTGAAAAAGACGAATATGAGGTAAAAGGCAAGTCCAAGTCTAAAGGAAAAAACTTCTCCGACATAACTTCGGAAAATTATAATCCATTTGAATCAATTCAATTAAAGAAATTCTCCGATGAAAGCAACCAATCTAATTCATTTGGTTCAATAAAATCAAGAAAGCGATCTATGGAAATTGGATCAAAAGTTCCACTCGAGAAAAGTGATAAAACTACTTTTGACGAAGGCACCTCAGATCTTCCTGATATAAGCACATCGTCTCATCCGAAGACTTATCATTACAATTCTGTTCCGAAAGTAGTTTCAGTGACTGCTTTTCGTGATACCTCTACTTCTTCCGAAGAAAATGGTGAAACAAATGATGATGAACCCATGGAATTTCAGTTACAGAATGATACGACTTCTATGAAATACCAACGAACGGTCGATTTTAGTACTGCTGACAAAGTAGGAGAGTTTGACGAGAATAGCACCAGTTCATTCAACAGTAAACTGTGTTCTATTCCTTCTAAATTGGGCAAAAAGCTTGATTTGATGTTCGGATCTGATTCTGACTCTGATGTAATCACCACCGAAAAATGTAATGCCCAAGATTCATCACCAGATCATAGTCGGATTGTTTTGGATAACAGTAATTCCACATTCGAAATTTCTTCTGAAGAAATGGAAGAATTCCAATCCGTTCCTAGTGAATTGAAACGTAGCCGAATAACAGATTCTCCACTCATTGAAGATTGTCCAATTGATAATATATCGTTACTGAATAGGTTAGAAACTGATTCTGATTTCCGGTTTGCTTGCCGCATCCGATGTAGCTATTTAAACCTTGATGATCTTCCTCATGATTTGGTAGACTCCTTACAATCAGATCATGGTGAAGCAGAGATAAGTTGTGATTGTTCAGGTTGTTCAACCGACTTGTCAGATTCTAGTGATTCAATCTCCGGAAATTATAAAGAACTGCATAACGATGAAATTATGTCACCTACTAAATTACCCCCCAAGTCTCCCTTTGATAGAAGTTCATCTTTATACGGTATTGTGCCTTATAATTATCAACTTTGATTTGATAATTGAAGCTAATTGTCTACTTTTGCACCTGATGTTGTTAATGATTTAGCCTTTTCATTTTGGCTACCTGATCACAGTTGAATATTTTTCGCTTATTTAAACTCTTTCTGTTACCTGCAAGTTTTGAATATATATTTAGCATTCATATATATGTAATCATGATGTGAATATATAATTTTGTTCAATATAATTTGTGAATATGAATATTATTTCAATTTATTTCATTCGTTTGTTTTATTGCAACCGCTATTATAATAAGTATTAATTTAGCAAAATGTATAGTTTAATAAATTCATTTGTGTATCTATATAAAAGCTTAATTGAATAAAAATTATAGTTATACTTCTTTTCACGAATGAATAATATATATTTATAGAAAGTCTTGCTATTGAAATAGTAAATAGTTAATGATTAGAAATCTATAAAACTTTTACATTTATATAGGTACTGCTTCCTTATATATTCATTTTTTGTTTGCATCACTGCACAATTCAAAGGAAAGTTACATTAAAATTATATACTATTAAAGATTGTAAAATATAATTATAACATATGTAATGACACAGAATAAAAGAAAATACTTCTATAATTAATAAATATTCTAATATTCATTATATGAAAACAATGAATTTTCATTACAGTATATTGAATAATTATGAAATGTAATTATTCATCATCAAACTGAGTCTCGATTTACCTTAAAACCATTAATTTTTTGCTCTCTTACTTTTGAATTAGCATTTGATAGCCTTTCATTCTTCTCTCTCTACATCATTGTGATATTTTTACAGCCTCTGGGCAAAAAAAGGTGAATGTTACACAAGGTCTACTTGCAAGTCATATTGCTCTGCAGAAATGAACCTTGCATCGGTTAGGAAACTAGAACACATTTATGGTCAGTAGTGCTAAGAAATGAACCAGAGAGATGCAAACAAAAGAACATTTCAAAGTAACAGGAAAATAATTATTAACGCAATTTCATATTGAATAACTACACTTTTAATTACTAAAGTGATTGAATGAATGAGAAACAGAATCAAAATTATTTATTAAAAAACTTAAACTCAACATCGGACATAAAACTGTACAAATACATCTTTTTTTACAATGTAGACCTTTGTAGTCCTTCAATGAAACTGTAAAGTAACTTTCGCTTTTCTATTATAAACTTGAAATAAATAAAATACTATCTAGAATATTCTTTAAGAATCGTTCAATTTCGTTATAATTTCACTCTCTTTTCATATCGATCGTTCATTCAATGTTTTCATTTCAAAATAATATCTGCTTTCAAGATTTATTACTTCTTAATCTTTGGATAATTTACACAAAATAACTAAATTTTGTTGGGGCATCTAAACAAGAACAAGCATCGAAATGTTTCAGCTGTACTACAGTGCAGTTGCTTGTACTTTACACTACATCAGTTCCAGTACATCTCTGTATTGGATTGATTTGGATATATTTACAGGAGGCTGCTTGGGTGTTTCGAACTGTACTGTATTCGACTAGTCTGAAAGAAAAGTGTTAGGAAAACATTAATTACTGAAGGAAATTACTTTAAATTTTCTGTAAGTTTTATTCACAGAAAGTCACAGTTGGCTAAATATATCAAAAAGTTAACTAAATTAATAAAATATCCTAATTTTATCAGCTTGTTTTTATTAAAATAAATAACAATTTCATTGTTATTTGTCAATCTGAAATATTACTAAATAATGCAAATATTTAATCTTTAAAACTATGACTTCATACCACTAACATACAAAAACTAATTTTCTACATTATTAACACATTAAAAAGCATAAAAAGCAATTACCATTTTGCAACAGAAGGAAAGGGAGTTGATAAACCGTTAAATTTATTTAATTAACCTTTTGATGATTTATCTCCTGGCAATAAGGAGTAAAATGTATGACTTATGTATTAACTACCGTAAAGATCACTTTCACAATTCATTCAGCAGCTCATGGCTAACTACAAAAGCCTTTATCTGAGTACCACTGTGTAGATCATCTCTGACCACTTGTTCTAAACCTACTAATTTTAAGCTAAAAAAAAGTGAATGACAGAAGCAACTTTACTCACTCGTAATTGAGAGAATCTTCTTAGGTTAACTCACGACTACCTTTCTAATTGTTTTTTATTGTTGTGAGTAGAGGTGAGTAGAATAAGGTGAGTGAGTAAATTATCCTAAAACATTAATGACCATCACGAATTTGACCAATAATTGAACTTCCAATGTGTGTATAGGCTACTTTTTATACTCCCATGCTTCTTCACAGAAGATTAACCTTAATCAGTAATCAGTTTATATATTCAAGGTCTCGCTGGTCATCTCCACTTTAAAATATACATCTTTCTTTATACATGAACCATTAAAAATATGTTTATGTATTTTACTAATAATTATTGTCAAGACTATAAGATGACATTGTGTCCATCGCACAGTGAAAAGATATAATTAAAATGTCAACAATTTCTTCTTCCTAAGTAAAGGTTAACTGGGTCAAAGATCAGTCAAAATATTCGACGAACAATGATGAAATTTCCTCAATTATTTGCTTAATTATTGATTAGCAACATACAATCTTCTCTGAACTTTTTGTAATGTAGATACAATTTTCCCTCCCCTTTAGTGGTTAAATAGCTACTATTGTCAGGTAGGAATATTGTAAGATAGTTTCATTTCGAATCAAATTTCTTGATATCTGTTCAACTAACTGCAGCAGTGCTCTAATTACGGTTATAATAAATATTTAATGAGATTTAAGTTGATTGATTCATGAAAAAATAATTGGAGACTTTTCCATGACCTAGCTTAATAATAATCATAGTATGTAATTATGGTTCATTTTCGAATTAGTTTGATTTTCATATTTAAGGTATTGAAATTTTGTAGCTATAGTTGTTAATTAAGTTAAAATTATACATACAAAATTACTTACAAAATCAGGCATTACCGCAATTATAATTATAAAAATAAAATTTGAAATAAATATATATTTTTCCTACAAATATTATTTTTGATGAAACATGCGATTTCATAATACAGTCCACTTACCAATTATTCTCGTTGCTCCTCTTCTTCTTCTTCAATTTCCTGACTAGTTTGTTTTAGGTCATCTGATGTCGCTCGGTGTGGTCTTCTGAGAGGGAAGAAAGGTGATCTGCCGAATGAGGAAGGGCCACGATGCCCTGGTCCTGCAAACCTATGGCTCACAAAAGATGTTGCGCCAAAACCTCGAGGCCTTCCTCCTCCAAAAGAAGGTCTGAAGAATGGTCTAGGAGAAGGACGTCGACTGAACCCTGAATTATGGTTCACTCTGATACTTTGTACAGGACGAGGAGATGGTTTTGGTCTATGTTCGACAAGATCATTATTCCTAAATCTAACTGCATCGGCTTTTACTATTTTAGTACCCTGACTACCTTTGCTATGACTACTGATATCAAAAGCAAAATTTTTTGTTGGCTCGGGATGTGGTTGTTTATTTTGGCTTGCTAAATTAAAACTATGTTCCGGTACAGCGGTCGGGTGGAATCTATGATTGCTCTGTGGAATCTTAGGGCCGCGATTCACTTTTTTAGAATCACTGATGATTCCTGCATTTACCAAGTCATTTTCCTGATCAAATGAGTGTGTCAATGATGAAAAATTGTCTATTTCCTTAGATGACAGCGAGCTAAGGAGTACTTGATCTTCTCCAAGCTGTGATTCATCAAAGCCCTCTTCAATAACTATAGTCGTGTGGAGTTGGCCGTCTTTCCAAAAACTATTGAGAACTTCACCTGTACCTGCTTCCTTCAGAGCTTGATCGACCAAGGAATTACCAAGACTTCCAATATCAAATCGTCCTCCCTTCACGGCTTTCCCTAATTGAGTTTGAGCGTGAACTGAAGCTTTGTCAGAAATGCCACCGATTCCAGTAATCAGATGAGCGTCAGCTAATCCGTGTGGATCTTGTTCTGATATAGATTGTGCAGAATGTATATTAGCTTCATGACCAGAATGTACTGGGGTGTCATGTTTGCCTCTAACATCTATATTGGATTTTCTATCGGCGGATTCATGGATTCTACCAGGAATGGTGACCGGTCTCTTTTTCTGATGGATATTTCTATTCTTGAAAGATCCTTCGATTAGTCCAGAATTAGAATTAATTTTTCTTTGACTTTCAGGAGCGAATTGTTTTGGCTGCTGTGCGAAACGAGGTCGCTCTACGAAAGAACTGCTCGCTTTCAATGGCCTAGATGAAGTTATATGACTGGGACTCTGTTGCACATTCTTTGAATTCCCACTATTGAATCTTTGCGAACCAAAGTTGTTGATCGATCTGAAATCGACAAATTCGCCTTTGAAATCATTATCATCAAATACGTTGCCACCGAACTTTCCTTGTCCAAATGATCCATCATTGAAGAAACTTTCCTCCACGTTGAACTTAGGCTCATGAATGAAGGCGTTTCCTCCTCCCCTTGCCCTCAGCAAGACACCACTACCTTTGCCATCGAAAAAACTTCCTATCAGGCCACCTTGTGCTCGACCTATTTCGACCTTTCGTTTCGTGAGTCGTCCTGCAAAACAAAACATAATATAAATTATACAAGCATTACTTACTGTGATGCGCTTTATTATATTTCTACAGTTTAAATGTCATTATGTTAAACATAAATTAGATGGAAACAGTAAATTTGTACATGTGTCCTATTCGAATGAATTAAATCATTATTACTTGGTATTAGTTGACGTTAATATTTATCAATAACAAATCTCTCGATAACCATAGAATTAATTTAATTCAATTTTAAATAAATATGAGAGCAAGTGTTTCCGAGAAGAAATCGAAAGGCACTCTTTCTTGTTAATAGTTAGTGTAAAAAATATAAAGAAATTTCGTAAGCAAATTACGCCTCGGTCTCATGGGTAGAATCATCGAAGGTTATGTTAACTTTCTGATTTCAAACGTGTTTAGGTAAGTAGGCACAAATAAAATACTCTGATATGCCCATACAACTAAGGAAGGAATCTAAAATATGTCTTCAGATTATTCTAATAAATGTAAAGGGCACAACATAATTCAATCAAATATTATTAACCTTCTATGTTATATTGACTATAAATGAAATAAAAAGAACAAGAATAATACGAATTACATATTTTTAACGATTAAACCTAATTTTAATTTCATAAGTTTTAGTGCGGCCTTAATAATAGTTTAGTATTATTTCTGGCTGTAGTATTTTTTCTAGCCTAATAATTATTACCGGTTATACTACTTCCTAATTTACTGTCATGACCCAGAAGGAGAAAAGCTTACTTTTTACCGACTTATCCTTCATCCTAATGGTCCCATTTTTTCAACGGAGGTGAGTTTATCCTACCGATATATCTTTGGTAATTGAAGCAATTTGCATAATCTGCACATTCTAGTTTTTTTAATAAAGATTTGTTAATGTTATGATAGTGTCATATTGTAATACGTTTGGCAGGTGAAATGTGTTCAAAGACGAATAAAAATAGAATCAACTTTAAATTACAATTGTAATCCTTAACAAAATAAATTTGACAAGGTAGGGTCGTAGAAGAGGAATTAAAGTTACAACATGAATTTAACTATGAAGAATAAAATAGCTTTCAGTTCTATTTATAATAATAACTATATAACATTTAGGTATATTTATAATGATTTCAATTTATTAAAAACTTATCAAACAGTGGTAACCAATTCTGCATGTAATTCATATTGCATATTTATAATCAAATGTGGATTAAAATACGGTATATAATTGAATATTTTTCTTGTTAGTTTCTTGTTAATATTTAAAAGTGATTCAAATGATACTTCTTAAATCTACACTCTCCCATGTTGAAAAAATAATGAGGACAAGGATGAAGGACATAATAAAGAAATGCAAAATAGAATGGAATAAGTCGATATATGAATTGAAACTGTATTCACAACCCGAGCAAGTAGATACACAAATTACAAGTTGATAGGGTTAGTTTAGTTTTAGTAGATATATAATAGTATGTCGGAATGTTTCGTATACAGTTGAGTAGGGTTTGTCAGTAATATCAAATGAAGTCAGTAGGCTGTAGCTATCTTCACCATCTGTAGAAAAGGTCAATGCCTCCCATTGCATGGCTAGACTCTGATAACTGTAATTACGTGGTGGTACCCAGCAATCTTAGTGATGCCTTCGTAATTAAACAACTCTTGCTCAAATATTTTGAAAAGATTAATTCATTTCTTGCTGCCTTTGATTAAGAATTTTTGTTCAAATATGAAAAAAAAAAAATGCCACTTTTTGTCGTATTCTTCAGCTGATGATTGCTTGAAAATGTAGCTAGTTATCATTGGCTAATATTACGTATAGTTCTTTTTGTTCGAATACTGATTGTAATTTTTTATGATTGACTACAAATACTCTTAAAACTTACCATTGGCCGAAACCAGGCAGACGAAACTAGCCAATAAGATGAGAGAGAAGCCTGTTCGTCCCTGAAATGGAAAGATAAAATAGATTCACATAGGGAAAATTCATACACTATTTTTACAAAAAATTATAATAATGCTTTAGGCACATCAACAATTGGTTATTATTGAACCTGATTATTTTCTATTAGTTCTAATTTAACTGGAGCAAAACAATTGCTATTTCGAAAGTAATAAATAGAGTACGAATCCTTAAATTCTGAAACATTTCGCTTTTTAACAACAAATCATCCATTATACTCAATGAGGATAATTTAAATTGTATTCTCATTTCGTCGTAGCAATTTAGGTGTCCTACTTTTTTATCTAAAGATTGATCGTACTTTGTCAAAATTAATAGGAGTTGCATCCACGCTTTTGGACCTATATTATACTGTTATTAATGTCCCAATTAAAATATTTAAGAGAGCACATTTGTTTCTTCATTGGAAGTTAGATGCCTTAAATCGAAAGGGAAAATAACTCGCATGCATTTCTCAATCTGAGAATGACTTGGACAAATTCAAGTGGAAGAGAAAACACATGAAACACACAATTGAAAGCTATATACAAATTATAATATGTAAAGTGGTCATGTTAATATTTATCTACAAGCACATTCTTATATCGGGATTGAACTTTATTAAATGTACCACTTATCAATTGATTATAGGCTCAAAATAGATAATTTACAGTGAAGTTGACCACTCATAATTGTAGCTCCGAACTGGAGCAGAACGCCTACCTATGTTTTCTGCCTCTATTATTATGCAAGTAGACGATGACTTGCACATTTATTAGAAATTGGAGTGAAGTTAATAATATACCATTTACTGAAGTGAGAGTTCTTGCATATGAATCGCCTCCTTATTTAATTCGATATGATAGAAAAACTGAGGAATTTGTATAATAATGATCAAAAAGCTTTAAAGGATACTAAGATTCCACATTAAATTTGAATTCCTAAATATTTTATGTGAACTCTAAATATTTATTTCATACTATTAAAATTGTAATCAATTATTTAGAGCTGATTGTATGACTAATATATAATGTATTATGAGAAATAAAATTATTGATAAAAGAACTGAGGCCGATCAAAAGTGCAATGTAATGGAAAATATTGCAAACAAACATAGGGTTCTTATAATTTTCTTAAATTAATCATAACTTTCTGAAGTCATTGCAGTCCACATAACAACCTAACACATACATTCTTTTTCACTTAGTATGGTATACAATAGAACTCTCCTCTATAGTGAACTCCTCTATAGTTAAGTTTTGAGTAAGAGAACTTTCCCGTATAGTGAACAAATCTAATTTAGTTTTCCATTAAACAGCCCTTACCTGAAACTGATGGTCATTTAAAGCAGACTAACGGTAATTTTTCACTAAACGGGATAGTTCTCTTACTCAGGATTCTACCATTCACTATAGAGGAGTCTACTATAGAGAAGTTTAATTCCACTTTAAAAGGCCTGCACAACGTGATATTAATTACATTGGCACGTTGCCAATGAGTTAATCTTTTTATTCAATATGCTTTCTATTCTTGAGGTATTGTAGTTAATGTAACCCACACTACCTCCGATCAAACTATGTGCCGGAAGTAGTTATGTACGACATCAAAGTCATATAATTTTTGAAGGTAATCTAATAACCAATAAAATGTTAATTATATGTATTATTATTTCCTAGAAACTCCACATAAAGTATATACTGTAGAACTGCTTAATAATTATATCCTCTATAGTGAATGTAGAGTCCTGAGTAAGAAAGTAGCCTCTATAGTGAACAAATTTTGTTTGTTGTCCCGTGAAAGGCCATCAGTTTTTAGAAAATTATTAGCCATTTTAAGGCAGACTAAGACGAATTTGTTCACTATATAGGCTACTTCCTTACTGAGGACACTACAATCACTATACAGGATTTCACTATAGAGGAGTTCTACTGTACTCATATCCTTCCATTTAAATTTTTTAACCAAATTGTTACTTATTATCAATTTCCTTATTAAGCAAACTTTATTGCGATTATATTTTTATTCAATGCGTACGAAATTTCAAACACTATCATACAAATTAAGCAAATCGGAATCATCACTTAAATCAATAAAACTTTCAGTATTTTTTTACTTTCAATGCATCAGTTTGGAATCTGAAGCGCAAACTTGTTATACTTTCATTATCATTATCATTCTTATAAAAATCAATAGTTAGATATTTAGGTAGATTTTTTTATTTCTTATAGATGGTGTCGCAGACTAATGTATACATTATGTAATTGTTTTTACTGAGAAATTGCTAATCTTTTAATATTAGAAATCACAAAATAATAATTTTAACTTCAATACGTAAATTTATTTTTCCATACAAGAACTTCAATTTAATCCAGTTTTATAATCACATTTTTCTAATTATGAATTCGGATAACCTAAAGAAAATTCACGTTATAAACTTGGTTCCGATTTGACAACGTTTCATTTTTGTACACTTCATTTTGACCAGCCATTATACATGACCAGATTAGTCTTCCATTTAACCCCTTATGCCCAGTGTGTATTGATACCTTCATTTTATTTATTATTAGATCGTATACCAACATATGTAACAGGGGCGTGACGACCCCCTCCCTCTTTAAAAAATTATGAAGTGTACAGTACAACAAACTAGCGGATATAATTAACTATATAGCTGCCAATTATGTTAAGAGTTTCAAAATAATTTTCCTTTCTATATAAATATATGAAGATGACTTTGAAAAACTCATCAAAGACGACAAGAAATAAATGAATAAAGTGAATATTATTAAAAATGACGAATTTTCCAATCTAGTTGAGCTGTTTCGATGATTTAAAATAATTTACTTTACGTGTACAGTTTTTGAAGTATTCATATTGATACTTATTTTCTGATTAAAATTATAATTTACCAGTTAACTATCTAAACAAATCAACTCATTTAGATTATTTTGAGTCATAGTCTCTATGTATGACGTCACACGGAACATTTCTAACTATGTTAATCTCATTGCATGACATAACTTCCTTTGCTCTCTGTACTTCGGCCACACTCGTAAACTGCTGACCTATTACAATATGCATCATTTATTTTTCTCTAGATACTCCCTTTCTAAATCCGGTAATACGAATATATTACTAATTATTTTCTTCTCATTACAGTAGGTACTATCAATAGATGATAAAAGGTACACTTTTACTGCAAAAGACAATATCAGACACCATGTATGAATTTCCCGTAACAGGAGCGTCAAACAGCACCACCGACTACTAACCATGTTAACTGTAAGAAGGGAGAAAGTGAACTAACCTGTCTGGAAAAACATTAATGCTTATAAACTCTGAGAAGAAATGTGACCTTGTATCTGCAGTTCGCATATCAAGGTATTTACGGCAACTTGACCTCTGGTCAGAACCTGGAGAACTACTTCGTTTGGTGCTTTGGAGATAATCTGGGGGAACCACTTCGTTTTGTGCTTTGAAGCGAAGATAATTAATGGAAACACTTCATTTGATGCTTTGAAAAGAATCTAGAGAATTACTTCGTTTGATGCCTTTGAGAGAAACCACTTCACTTGTTGCTTTGAAACAAAGATAATCAACGGAACCATTCCGTTTTGTGATTCTAAGTGAAAGGAACATAGGGAACCACTTAATCTAGTGAACCATTGCGTTTAGAGCTGAAGGGAAACACTTCGTTAGGTGCTTTAAAATGAAAAAAAATATGGAGAACCATTGCAGTTGGTGCACAAAAGATAAGAAACCCAGTGGATTCAATATGTTGGATTCACGTGGAAAAAAGATAACTTAAAAAACAACTTAGTTTGGTGTGGAGACGAAAATTCATTCATAACTTATTTCAGATCATGGACAGTATCATCTACCGTGTTCTTCAGTCGTTAAAGTTGTTAATATTCAAATATACTGGTCAGGCTCCTCTCTCTTTCTCTCGAGATGTACCTACAGTGTCAATTAGGTACCACGAGTATTGAGGTGTGGATAGTTTACGACAATCATTTACTCACACGTACTTGTAATTGCCTGCTAACTGTCTCTTCGGAAAGACTTTAAAGCCTAACATTGTCTCTCTCCAATGACTCTATGACAACGTTCATGACCTCCTTATTTGCATGAATGTAAATTAGGCTCATTACAACAATTATCTTTGCGAACAAAGCTAACACTTAATAAAAGATCATAAAACTATTCTGCGATAGATAGTGTGCTGAATAATTCATAGGTACTGCAATGTTTTATTCAGGAGATTTTTTGAGGTTACATGAGATAACAATTTGATTTTACAACAAAAGCTAATATGATAATTAGCGATTTAAAATAGAATACGTATAATAATAAATACGTATACTGATTATATGACAGAAACTGACATCATTTTCATTCATATAAATATTTATAAAATAGTCTTTAGCCAGATAATCCTTCAATAATTTTATTGTTTCATCTTTTTTGATTAGTGCGTTATGATTAAATGATTATTTGAGGATTTTCTTGCACCTGGGACGCTATGTCTTGTTCCCTATACTATAATTGACGTTAAAATAGATAGCAACCTAATGCACTCTGCCGCTCTGAGGAGATTATTACTTACGATGCATTGAAGTCTCCTTTTGAAATAAATTGTGCTTAGAATAACACCTTGTCTGATTTTTTAGGTATATTTCTCTGAATGCTTTCTAATTAAAAGGAAATTGATTATATAAGAGTAATACCAAATATAGGGGTGATGTCAAATAGAGGGGTAATACCAAATAGAGGGGTAATACCAAATAGAGGGGTACTACCAAATTGTGGGGTAATACCAAATAGAGGGGTTATACCAATTTGAGGGGTAATATTTTTTTTTCAGTTCAATTCATATAAGAAAGTAGTAATTATGTTATATGAGACAAGTACTTCATATGTATTACCATCCCATTTTAATGTAACATTCGAAACTAAGTCAGCGTTACCAATATACTTTTTTCTTAATTTCCAAGCATATAACTTCATGTATTTATTAAGTAAACTACCGTATCATATTAAAGTTGGTAAATTATTCAAATTGAAGTATTTTAGATAGAGATATAGTAATTTGAAATAATTTGGCTAAATTGATGATAAATTGAGTTATTCAATATTTCAAATGTCATAGTAATTTTTATAATTTATATGTTTGACAATCCTTTAAATGTCAAAGCAATTAGCTAACTTGTTTCCTTAAATTTGCAGTAAATTTGGGTATTCTTTAACCCAAATTATACAACGGAAAAACTATTAACACTGACTAATTATTCATTAGTTTTTATTATAATTAAGCAAGACTCAATCACAATTACAACTTTTTATTCAAATTAAAATGCTTAAAGTATTCAATATTTTAAAAAGCTTAAAAATTCAATAATATAAAAAGCTTAAATTAATTTAAGTCATCCGGTCAACTTTCCCTATCTATTGAACTGAAAATAAATACCCAAATCCCCAAACGCATTCACTATAGAAGAGTTCCATTACTATACAGGATTGAGGTCAGAGTGATAGATAGACTAATTAATAGTTTGAATGTGAAAAATCATAGCTTTTAAATCACAGGGTAAGGCAGGTCAACTGATGTGAACACCGTTAATAAAGCACCCCCCGTTGAAAATTTAATCGATTGCAAGGAAGGTCATTCATCTACGACGATAATTATTAGTAGACGAAAATCTAAGAGTAAATTTCGTCTTTCGTCGGACATTCCCGATGGTAAGGTCTGTAACTATGATTTTTTACGATCAATATTTATCGTAATAGACAATAAAAGACGTTCTGTCGATTATAAATCTGGGGACGATACCTTTGTCTTTACATTTTTTTAGATTATGGGTATGATCACTCACTAAAAAATACTAAAAATTACCTATTTAAAGAAATTGAAAAAAAAAAAAATAATTGGAGATCTAGTGACTTCACACACATTAAATAGCAGATGTATCAGTCCTATATGTTTTGACCACAGCTATTGGAATATTTAATTCATATCATTCTAAATTCAATCAATGTTCACACTTTGGTAGTATTTAAAATTTAAATGATGTCATTCAGATACTAGAACAGATTTCTTCAAATGATTTTAAACACTGGTAAGAGTTGGAACTAAAGAGTATTATATATAATGATATAAATCAGCTAAATAGAATGCAACTGTACTATTACATAATTCAAATTAATGGTATATCTAAATACATTCATAGTATAATATCTTCCCCATATATATAATATATGCCTGTCTTCTTAAACCGCTCTAATTATCCATGGCCATCAGATTAGAAAAATAAAATACATAGATGGATACTTCTTTTAAAATCTGAAACCTTATGACTTATACATTGAATTAGTAATCGTAAGAAAAAAATATTTGGCTTGTAAGCTAAATTTTACTATCGAAATTTAATTTGAATTTTTTTTATTTCGAATAATTATTTTGAAAATATATTTCGAAAAAATATTTTAAAAATAAACATATTTCGAAAAAGAAATTTACAAAAAATGGTTAGTTAAAAGAGCCGAGACGTCATATGACGTCTTTTCTTAATGTCGCTTTTAAATTGACGCATTAAACCGGCTATAAAGCGTGTATTCAATCTCACGTAAGTTAAATTATCTCCAAACTATAAAGACTTTATATTCACTAATTACAAAGTTATTAACCTAATAATTATATATTATGAAAGAGCCTTTTTCTAAATATCTTAGATTTGCAATAATAGCCTTGGCCTGAAACAATGTTATAGTTATTTAACAATAAAATCTTTCTATTTTCTTTAATTTATGTTAAATATATTAAAATAAGCAAACAATATCAATTGTAAATACTGCATGATATTCAAAAGGAGATAAAGTTCACAGCACAGTATTCTAAGCCTTATGTACTTAAACAATAAGGGTCATATTTTCATCCATATGTACCATATCCAGTAATTAATACTAAATTTATTGAATTGTTATAGATTGTTATACCTAGATAGACATTAGAAAATGATTTATTGTGAATTTCTAAACGGGCTTCTTTGGTTGATAATTACTGTATATATTAGTAATGTTTATGAAAAAAATCAATTATGTTATCATTATCACTTGTTAGTTACTCATTATAAGTTTCTTGCATTTGTTCAATTTTAAGTTTCAATTTAGTTTGATAATGATAGTCTCAGTATATTAATTGTTTTCGTGAATTTTTCTACTCTTCTGATTCCATTTGGTCAGATAATTACCAAAAAAATACAACACTAAACCAGCCCTAATACGTGAATTGGGTGACTCCAATCCAGCCCTAATACGTGAATTGGGTGACTCCAATCCAGCCCTAATACGTGAATTGGGTGACTCCAATCCAGCCCTAATGTGTGAATTGGGTGACTCCAATCCAGCCCTAATACGTGAATTGGGTGACTCCAATCCAGCCCTAATACGTGAATTGGGTGACTCCAATCCAGCCCTAATACGTGAATTGGGTGACTCCAAACCAGCCATAATACGTGAATTGGGTAACTCCAATCCAGCTCTAATATGTGAATTGGGTGACTCCAATCCAGCCCTAATATGTGAATTGGGTGGGGTCGTAGGCATGGTAGAGTTAAAGAATGGGTGGTTATTTAAGAAGGTTTGCATGCATGAATGCTTTCAAAGAACTAAATGTATATTCACCGCTGACCCAAGAATTCACAATTGTTACCTCTCTTGTGCATGTCTTAATTCTAACAAGAGTTCAAGAAATAGATTAGTATGAAGTTATACGTAGACCCACGCGTATTCACTTGACCTATATATTATCGAATGATGTTATGATTGATTTTCACACCCAAAGGTTAGCCAAAAGTTGTTGTTTGGTAGTCAATATAGGTGTGTTTGAGCTCCAGACAATTCTGTCTCGTTTTATGATGATTTTAATAAAGAACCATAATAGAAAAAGTTGAAATTATGTATACTAAAATGTGTACTTTTATATATTAAAAACGGATAATTTCATTAACCGTTATAAAATGATACGTAACATTAGTAATTTTGACATGTTTGGAAATTCATTTAACATGAGTTTTGAGCGGAAAATTCGGTCTCGGAACTTTCGGTTTGAGGTATAAATGAAACTTACCAGTTAGATGTATATAAGCATAACGCCTCTACAGAATAATCATGAAGTGTGCAGAACAACAAACCAGCTGATACATCAAACTATACATAACCGTCATTTATGATGAGAGGCTATTTTTCATTCAGAGACCGATATTTCCAAGAACGAATTTTCCAAGACCGAATTTTCCAGACCGAAATATCCGGCCATCGTGTGTTTGGTAGTCAATATAGGTGTGTTTGGTGGTCAATATAGGTGTGTTTGGTAGTCAATATAGGTGTGTTTGGTGGTCAATATAGGTGTGTTTTGTTGTCAATATAGGTGTGTTTGGTAGTCATTATAGGTGTATTTGGTAATTAATTTAGGTGTAATAGGTATAAACTGAACTAACTTTTGAATTCGATGAGATTTCGGTATCTTTTAGATCTTACCAACACAATTACTAACCATTAAGGAAATTATAATTATTTCCTAGAGTGACGGTACTTATCAGATTGAAACGGATATGAAAGTAAGATGAATTGTTCTTCCAGATGACTTTATAGAAAGCGAGACCAACCAATGCCAAGGGTTTATTTCATTTCTTGTAAAGACACTTCGTTCCAATTTTAGTGATCTGCTACGCAACACTAAATAATTTAACGCATTCCAGTCGCTAAACCATTCCAGTTTTACAAACAAAATGTTGCAATGGAGTAAATGGTCAGCAGATCGTGACGTTTGTCGTGATATCATTTTATTACTCGGCTGACCTTTAGTAAACATCCATGTTGTGAATTGACTGATCGGTGTATCACTGTATCAGAATCACCTAAACTATCATCAGTAACTATCAACTCCATCAATCACTTGGAACTATCACTATAGGAGCTATCACTTTTAACTATCACCTCTATCTACCACTTGTAACTATCACCTCTAAATATCACTAGAGGAACTATCACCTCTATCCATCACTTGGAACTATCACCTCTAACTATCACTTTTAACTATCACCTCTAACTATCACTTTTAACTATCACCTCTAACTATCACTATAGGAAATATCACCTCTACCTATCATCAGTAACTATCACCTCATCTATCACTAGGAACTATGATGAGGAACTATCACCTCGAACTATTACTAAGAACTATAACTTCAAACTATCATCTCTATTTATCACTAGGAACTATCACATCTAACTATCACTTGTAACTATCACATCTAACTATCACTTCAAACTATCACATCTAACTATCACTTCAAACTATCACATCTAACTATCACTTCAAACTATCACATCTAACTATCACTAGGAACTATCACCTCTATTTACCACTAGGAACTATCACATCTAAATAACTATCACTTCAAACTATCACATCTAACTATCACTTGTAACTATCACATCTAACTATCACTTGTAACTATCACATCTAACTATCACTTCAAACTATCACATCTAACTATCACTTCAAACTATCACATCTATCTATCACTAGGAACTATCACCTCTATTTACCACTAGGAACTATCACATCTAACTATCACTAGGAACTATCACCTTTATTTATCACTAGGAACTATCACATCTAACTATCACTTCAAACTATCACATCTAACTATCACTTGTAACTATCACATCTAACTATCACTTGTAATCCTTCACTTGACACAATCTGAATCAAAATAATTAGCCCTTTATCTTCCACTAGACAGGTTTTCTTACTCAGCTCTAGTTACTAAATAACTTCACAAGAACTATAAGGGGCTAAAGATTTAATTTTACAACATTACATAATAAATTGCATGGTAAATATAGAGGGGATTTTCCACACCTTTGTGCGAAATGATAGTACATCAATATTGAAAGTTAATTTAATTTTAATCAGAATTAAGATTCCAATGTGTTCTGGAACTTTATGTTTTAATTGGTACATGGTTCCATATTTTCAAACTAGGTTATGTAATCTACAAAATATTAATTGTTATTTCGAGGGTTTTGATATTAAAAAGATAAAACATCGTAATATAATTTAAAGATGACGATAATTGTTAGTTACACCATTTGTATAAGTTGATATGGATTCCATGACAAAAATGATTTCGAAACTGCATGCTATATTTAACCACAGTAATCATGACTTATAATATTTCTCTTCGAATTAATGGATAAAGATTTATCTCACTGATTTATCATAAAGAAAGGATGTAATGATTCATGCATGGGAAACAATGGAAAGCAATAGGAATATATATAATTATATTTTCTGAACTTTTTGCGATAAAAATAAGTCATGCGACCATTCAATTATTATCAAAATTATTTCGAAACTAATTTTCATGATCTATTTCTTTCCGTACCATGCACCCTATATATCAAATTAATGTATATATTATATTGCTATATTATATAGTTATATTATATACCTTCCTGATGTTACTTTTCCTTTTCTTCGGAATTACCTACCAGTCACTGCATGATGAATTGCTTCAAATAAAAGAGAATTAAACTTTCTAAAAGGAAATATTTTGATTGTAGAAATAGAAAGGATGACAAGGCATCTTTCCTAATTAATCTGCAATTATAATATCTAATCTTCCGTTCTTTCTGAACACTTTTTCGATTGGGAAATAGGAACAAACATCTAATTTAGATACCAAACATCTATTTAAGATACTCAACATTTATTTTAGATACCCAACATTTATTTTAGATACCCAACATATATTTTAGATACCCAACATTTATTTAAGATACCCAACATTTATTTTAGATACCCAACATTTATTTAAGATACCCAACATCCATTTTAGATACCCAACATTTATTTAAGATACCCAACATCTATTTTAGTTACTCAGCATTTATTTAAGATACCCAACTTTTATTTTAGATACTCAACATTTATTTAAAATACCAAACATTTATTTAAGATACCCAACATTTATTTTAGATACCCAACATTTATTTTAGATACTAAACATCCATTTTAGATACCCAACATTTATTTAAGATACCCAACATTTATTTTAGATACCCAACATTTATTTAAGATACCCAACATCTATTTTAGTTACTCAGCATTTATTTAAGATACCCAACATTTATTTAAAATACCCAACATTTATTTAAGATACCCAACATTTATTTAAGATACCCAACTTTTATTTTAGATACTCAACATTTATTTAAAATACCAAACATTTATTTAAGATACCCAACATTTATTTTAGATACCCAACATTTATTTTAGATACTAAACATCCATTTTAGATACCCAACATTTATTTAAGATACCCAACATTTATTTTAGATACCAAACATTTATTTTAGATACTAAACATCTATTTTAGATACCCAACATTTATTTTAGATACTAAAAATCTATTTTAGATACCCAACATTTATTTTAGATACCCAACATCTATTTTAGTTACTCAGCATTTATTTAAGATACCCAACATTTATTTAAAATACCCAACATTTATTTAAAATACCCAACATTTATTTTAGATACCAAACATTTATTTTAGATACTAAACATCTATTTTAGATACCCAACATTTATTTTAGATACTAAACATCTATTTTAGATACCCAACATTTATTTTAGATACTCAACATTTATTTTAGATACCCAACATTTATTTTAGATACCCAACATTTATTTAAGATACCCAACATCTATTTTAGTTACTCAGCATTTATTTAAGATACCCAACATTTATTTAAAATACCCAACATTTATTTAAAATACCCAACATTTATTTTAGATACCAAACATTTATTTTAGATACTAAACATCTATTTTAGATACCCAACATTTATTTTAGATACTAAACATCTATTTTAGATACCCAACATTTATTTTAGATACTCAACATTTATTTTAGATACCTAACATTTATTTTAGATACCCAACATTTATTTAAGATACCCAACATCTATTTTAGTTACTCAGCATTTATTTAAGATACCCAACATTTATTTAAAATACCCAACATTTATTTAAAATACCCAACATTTATTTTAGATACCAAACATTTATTTTAGATACTAAACATCTATTTTAGATACCCAACATTTATTTAAGATACTCAACATCTATTTTAGTTACTCAGCATTTATTTAAGATACCCAACATTTATTTAAAATAACCAACATTTATTTAAGATACCCAACATTTATTTAAAATAACCAACATTTATTTAAGATACCCAACATTTATTTAAGATACCCAACATTTATTTTAGATACTAAACATCTATTTTAGATACCCAACATTTATTTTAGATACTAAACACCTATTTTAGATACCCAACATTTATTTTAGATACTAAACACCTATTTTAGATACCCAACATTTATTTTAGATACTAAAAATCTATTTTAGATACCCAACATTTATTTTAGATACTCAACATTTATTTTAGATGCCCAACATTTATTTTAGATACCCAACACCTATTTTAGTTACTCAACATTTTTTTTAGATACTCAACATTTATTTTAGATACTCAACATCTATTTTAGATACCCAACATCTATTTAATATACCCAACATTTATTTTAGATACCCAACATTTATTTTAGATACCCAACATCTATTTTAGATACCCAACATTTATTTTAGATACCCAACATCTATTTTAGATACTCAACATTTATTTTAGATACTCGGTATTCATTTTTAGATACCTATATAATTCACATTTTAAATTTTAAATGTAGGATATATATTTTTAGAATATATGTTTCGAATATAATTATGTCTTAAATTTAATTTTTAAAATAAAAATAGAACACTCCTAAGATTCTTTTTTCATTATTAAAACCTAATAAAAGTTTTCCTTTGATACCTCTATAACTGTAAAAAGAAATGTTAAATAAGACTGATTATAAAAAGTGTCATATGATCGATCAAAATTTTCTAATATATGATTAGAAGTCGATTGGACTGTTCCACATTTGATCATGAAGCTAATAATATTATATAATAATTTTTATTTAACTTTTATTTTAATTAATAAAGGTCAAACTTTTTTTACATGATCGAAGATGTGAAACCTCCCAATAACAGTAATTAAAGCGCCACACCTTCTTGTCAATATTCACCCTATATTTCTGAGGTATTTTTCGTAATCAAGTTAATGAACATTCATTTCTTCAGAGTGCCGTAAAATGAGTTCAATTTTAGCGTACAAAACAAACAGAGCGTCATAAAGTCATGTACTGTACCATACCGTCCAATTATTTACAGTGAGAAGTAGTTTTGTTTTGCTACCCAGTGGTATCTGTGATGCGACCTAAAAAGATCATATCGGATATATTACGATCTCATTAAATTGAAGAATGGTATCATATATACTAAATATATCTTATATTTTCCCAACACAATATTATATACCGTATTAGTAATATCACTAGTGTATTTTCCCGTTAAAAATAACGGGTCATCATCAGTACCAATTTATTACCCCATATTAATGACCTCAATTAAAATAAAAAAAATCATAGTTTAATTTATTTTATGGATAAAATACATTTAAAAATTGAATAAATACAGTGGAATTTAAATATCAAGTCAATATATTCCCGTGCGTATCATAGTTACATTCTTCATGTTTAATACCCGTCAAGTGAAAGCGGTCACCAAATAAATAAATAAATAAACACACTACGGGAATAATTAGAATACACTACTGTACTTTCCCGTTAAAAATAACGGGTCATCATCAATACCAATTTATTACACGTTATTAGGTTACTTTTAACGAATTCAATTGAAATTATATTTTCTGCATAGTCTAATTTGTTTTATAGATAAAAATACATTTAAAAATTGAATAAAAACAGGGAATAATACCAAGTCAATATATTCCCGTGCGTATCATAGTTACATTCTTCATGTTTAATACCCGTAGTGTAAAAGCGGATGCCAAATAAATAAATAAATAAACACACTAAGGAAATTATTAGTATAGATTGGTATAAGTATATAATTACATCATGTTCAGTAATGAATGGATAATGTATATGTGATACTAAATGATAGTAGTATTCTAAAATGATACCAGATACATGACAACAAATTTTTAAAATTTGAAAATAATAATGATTATAAAACTGTTGATTTTGTAAAATCAACATTATCACAGTGACTCTTTTCTCTGATAGTACATCATCACAGTGACTCTTCTCACTGATAGTACATCACCACAGTGACTCTTTTCTCTGATAGTACATCAACACAGTGACTCTTTTCTCTGATAGTACATCATCACAGTGACTCTTTTATCTGATAGTACATCATCACAGTGACTCTTTTCTCTGATAGTACATCAACACAGTGACTCTTTTCTCTGATAGTACATCATCACAGTGACTCTTTTCTCTGATAGTACATCATCACAGTGACTCTTTTCTCTGATAGTACATCATCACAGTGACTCTTTTCTCTGATAGTACATCATCACAGTGACTCTTTTCTCTGATAGTACATCATCACAGTGACTCTTTTCTCTGATAGTACATCATCACAGTGACTCTTTTCTC
>CANNZV010002480.1:96648-113915 GCA_947561585.1 Caprella mutica
AGTGACTCTTTTCTCTGATAGTACATCATCACAGTGACTCTTTTCTCTGATAGTACATCATCACAGTGACTCTTTTCTCTAATAGTACATCATCACAGTGACTCTTTTCTCTGATAGTACATCATCACAGTGACTCTTTTCTCTGATAGTACATCATCAAAGTGACTATTTTCTCTGATAGTACATCATCACAGTGACTCTTTTCTCTGATAGTACATCATCACAGTGACTCTTTTCTCTGATAGTACATCATCACAGTGACTCTTTTCTCTGATAGTACATCATCACAGTGACTCTTTTCTCTGATAGTACATCATCACAGTGACTCCTTTCTCTGATAGTACATCATCACAGTGACTCTTTTCTCTGATAGTACATCATCACAGTGACTCTTTTCTCTGATAGAACATCATCACAGTGACTCTTTTCACTGATAGTACATCACCACAATGACTCTTTTCTCTGATAGTACATAATCACAGTGACTCTTTTCACTGATAGTACATCATCACAGTGATTCTTTTCTCTGATAGTACATCATCACAGTGACTCTTTTTTCTGATAGTACATCATCACAGTGACTCTTTTCTCTGATAGTACATCATCACAGTGACTCTTTTCTCTGATAGTTCATCATCACAGTGACTCTTTTCTCTGATAGTACATCATCACAGTGACTCTTTTCTCTGATAGTACATCATCACAGTGACTCTTTTCTCTGATAGTACATCATCACAGTGATGCTTTTCTCTGATAGTACATCATCACAGTGACTCTTTTCTCTGATAGTACATCATCACAGTGACTCTTTTCTCTGATAGTACATCATCACAGTGACTCTTTTCTCTGATAGTACATCATCACAGTGACTCTTTTCTCTGATAGTACATCATGACAGTGACTCTTTTCTCTGATAGTACATCATCACAGTGACTCTTTTCTCTGATAGTACATCATGACAGTGACTCTTTTCTCTGATAGTACATCATCACAGTGACTCTTTTCTCTGATAGTACATCATCACAGTGATGCTTTTCTCTGATAGTACATCATCACAGTGACTCTTTTTTTCTGATAGTACATCATCACAGTGACTCTTTTCTCTGATAGTACATCATCACAGTGATGCTTTTCTCTGATAGTACATCATCACAGTGACTCTTTTCTCTGATAGTACATCATGACAGTGACTCTTTTCTCTGATAGTACATCATCACAGTGACTCTTTTCTCTGATAGTACATCATCACAGTGATGCTTTTCTCTGATAGTACATCATCACAGTGACTCTTTTCTCTGATAGTACATCATCACAGTGACTCTTTTCTCTGATAGTACATCATCACAGTGATGCTTTTCTCTGATAGTACATCATCACAGTGACTCTTTTCTCTGATAGTACATCATCACAGTGACTCTTTTCTCTGATAGTACGTCATCACAGTGATGCTTTTCTCTGATAGTACATCATCACAGTGACTCTTTTCTCTGATAGTACATCATCACAGTGACTCTTTTCTCTGATAGTACATCATCACAGTGACTCTTTTCTCTGATAGTACATTATCACAGTGACTCTTTTCTCTGATAGTACATCATCACAGTGACTCTTTTCTCTGATAGCACATCATCACAGTGACTCTTTTCTCTGATAGTACATCATCACAGTGACTCTTTTCTCTGATAGTACATCATCACAGTGACTCTTTTCTCTGATAGTACATCATCACAGTGACTCTTTTCTCTGATAGTACATCATCACAGTGACTCTTTTCTCTGATAGTACATCATCACAGTGATGCTTTTCTCTGATAGTACATCATCACAGTGACTCTTTTCTCTGATAGTACATCATCACAGTGACTCTTTTCTCTGATAGTACATCATCACAGTGACTCTTTTCTCTGATAGTACATCATCACAGTGACTCTTTTCTCTGATAGTACATCATCACAGTGACTCTTTTCTCTGATAGTACATCATGACAGTGACTCTTTTCTCTGATAGTACATCATCACAGTGACTCTTTTCTCTGATAGTACATCATGACAGTGACTCTTTTCTCTGATAGTACATCATCACAGTGACTCTTTTCTCTGATAGTACATCATCACAGTGATGCTTTTCTCTGATAGTACATCATCACAGTGACTCTTTTTTTCTGATAGTACATCATCACAGTGACTCTTTTCTCTGATAGTACATCATCACAGTGATGCTTTTCTCTGATAGTACATCATCACAGTGACTCTTTTCTCTGATAGTACATCATGACAGTGACTCTTTTCTCTGATAGTACATCATCACAGTGACTCTTTTCTCTGATAGTACATCATCACAGTGATGCTTTTCTCTGATAGTACATCATCACAGTGACTCTTTTCTCTGATAGTACATCATCACAGTGACTCTTTTCTCTGATAGTACATCATCACAGTGATGCTTTTCTCTGATAGTACATCATCACAGTGACTCTTTTCTCTGATAGTACATCATCACAGTGATGCTTTTCTCTGATAGTACGTCATCACAGTGATGCTTTTCTCTGATAGTACATCATCACAGTGACTCTTTTCTCTGATAGTACATCATCACAGTGACTCTTTTCTCTGATAGTACATCATCACAGTGACTCTTTTCTCTGATAGTACATCATCACTGTGACTCTTTTCTCTGATAGTACATCATCACAGTGACTCTTTTCTCTGATAGCACATCATCACAGTGACTCTTTTCTCTGATAGTACATCATCACAGTGACTCTTTTCTCTGATAGCACATCATCACAGTGACTCTTTTCTCTGATAGTACATCATCACAGTGACTCTTTTCTCTGATAGTACATCATCACAGTGACTCTTTTCTCTGATAGTACATCATCACAGTGACTCTTTTCTCTGATAGTACATCATCACAGTGACTCTTTTCTCTGATAGTACATCAGTGACTCTTTTCTCTGATAGTACATCATCACAGTGACTCTTTTCTCTGATAGTACATCATCACAGTGACTCTTTTCTCTGATAGTACATCATCACAGTGACTCTTTTCTCTGATAGAACATCATCACAGTGACTCTTTTCACTGATAGTACATCACCACAATGACTCTTTTCTCTGATAGTACATAATCACAGTGACTCTTTTCACTTCACTGATAGTACATCATCACAGTGATTCTTTTCTCTGATAGTACATCATCACAGTGACTCTTTTTTCTGATAGTACATCATCACAGTGACTCTTTTCTCTGATAGTACATCATCACAGTGACTCTTTTCTCTGATAGTTCATCATCACAGTGACTCTTTCTCTGATAGTACATCATCACAATGACTCTTTTCTCTGATAGTACATCATGACAGTGACTCTTTTCTCTGATAGTACATCATCACAGTGATGCTTTTCTCTGATAGTACATCATCATAGTGACTCTTTTCTCTGATAGTACATCATGACAGTGACTCTTTTCTCTGATAGTACATCATCACAGTGACTCTTTTCTCTGATAGTACATCATCACAGTGATGCTTTTCTCTGATAGTACATCATCACAGTGATGCTTTTCTCTGATAGTACATCATCACAGTGACTCTTTTCTCTGATAGTACATCATCACAGTGACTCTTTTCTCTGATAGTACATCATCACAGTGATGCTTTTCTCTGATAGTACATCATGACAGTGACTCTTTTCTCTGATAGTACATCATGACAGTGACTCTTTTCTCTGATAGTACATCATTACAGTGATGCTTTTCTCTGATAGTACATCATCACAGTGACTCTTTCTCTGATAGTACATCATCAAAGTGACTCTTTTCTCTGATAGTATATCATGACAGTGACTCTTTTCTCTGATAGTTCATCATCACAGTGACTCTTTCTCTGATAGTACATCATCACAGTGACTCTTTTCTCTGATAGTACATCATCACAGTGACTCTTTTCTCTGATAGTACATCATCACAGTGACTCTTTTCTCTGATAGTACATCATCACAGCGACTCTTTTCTCTGATAGTACATCATCACAGTGATGCTTTTCTCTGATAGTACATCATCACAGTGACTCTTTTCTCTGATAGTACATCATCACAGTGACTCTTTTCTCTGATAGTACATCATCACAGTGACTCTTTTCTCTGATAGTACATCATCATAGTGACTCTTTTCTCTGATAGCACATCATCACAGTGACTCTTTTCTCTGATAGTACATCATGACAGTGACTCTTTTCTCTGATAGTACATCATCACAGTGACTCTTTTCTCTGATAGTACATCATGACAGTGACTCTTTTCTCTGATAGTACATCATCACAGTGACTCTTTTCTCTGATAGTACATCATCACAGTGATGCTTTTCTCTGATAGTACATCATCACAGTGACTCTTTTTTTCTGATAGTACATCATCACAGTGACTCTTTTCTCTGATAGTACATCATGACAGTGACTCTTTTCTCTGATAGTACATCATCACAGTGACTCTTTTCTCTGATAGTACATCATCACAGTGATGCTTTTCTCTGATAGTACATCATCACAGTGACTCTTTTCTCTGATAGTACATCATCACAGTGACTCTTTTCTCTGATAGTACATCATCACAGTGATACTTTTCTCTGATAGTACATCATCACAGTGACTCTTTTCTCTGATAGTACATCATCACAGTGACTCTTTTCTCTGATAGTACGTCATCACAGTGATGCTTTTCTCTGATAGTACATCATCACAGTGACTCTTTTCTCTGATAGTACATCATCACAGTGACTCTTTTCTCTGATAGTACATCATCACAGTGACTCTTTTCTCTGATAGTACATTATCACAGTGACTCTTTTCTCTGATAGTACATCATCACAGTGACTCTTTTCTCTGATAGTACATCATCACAGTGACTCTTTTCTCTGATAGTACATCATCACAGTGACTCTTTTCTCTGATAGTACATCATCACAGTGATGCTTTTCCTTGATAGTACATCATCACAGTGACTCTTTTCTCTGATAGTACATCATCACAGTGACTCTTTTCTCTGATAGTACATCATCACAGTGATGCTTTTCCCTGATAGTACATCATCACAGTGACTCTTTTCTCTGATAGTACATCATCACAGTGACTCTTTTCTCTGATAGTACATCATCACAGTGACTCTTTTCTCTGATAGTACATCATCACAGTGATGCTTTTCCCTGATAGTACATCATCACAGTGACTCTTTTCTCTGATAGTACATCATCACAGTGATGCTTTTCCCTGATAGTACATCATCACAGTGACTCTTTTCTCTGATAGTACATCATCACAGTGATGCTTTTCCCTGATAGTACATCATCACAGTGACTCTTTTCTCTGATAGTACATCATCACAGTGATGCTTTTCCCTGATAGTACATCATCACAGTGACTCTTTTCTCTGATAGTACATCATCACAGTGATGCTTTTCCCTGATAGTACATCATCACAGTGATGCTTTTCCCTGATAGTACATCATCACAGTGATGCTTTTCCCTGATAGTACGTCATCACAGTGATGCTTTTCTCTGATAGTACATCATCACAGTGACTCTTTTCTCTGATAGTACATCATCACAGTGACTCTTTTCTCTGATAGTACATCATCACAGTGATGCTTTTCTCTGATAGTACATCATCACAGTGACTCTTTTCTCTGATAGTACATCATCACAGTGACTCTTTTCTCTGATAGTACATCATCACAGTGACTCCTTTCTCTGATAGTACATCATCACAGTGACTCTTTTCTCTGATAGTACATCATGACAGTGACTCTTTTCTCTGATAGTACATCATCACAGTGATGCTTTTCTCTGATAGTACATCATCACAGTGACTCTTTTCTCTGATAGTACATCATCACAGTGATGCTTTTCCCTGATAGTACATCATCACAGTTACTCTTTTCTCTGATAGTACATCATCACAGTTACTCTTTTCTCTGATAGTACATCATCACAGTGATGCTTTTCTCTGATAGTACATCATCACAGTGACTCTTTTCTCTGATAGTACATCATCACAGTGACTCTTTTCTCTGATAGTACATCATCACAGTAACTCTTTTCTCTGATAGTACATCATCACAGTGACTCTTTTCTCTGATAGTACATCATCACAGTGATGCTTTTCTCTGATAGTACATCATCACAGTGACTCTTTTCTCTGATAGTACATCATCACAGTGACTCTTTTCTCTGATAGTACATCATCACAGTAACTCTTTTCTCTGATAGTACATCATCACAGTGACTCTTTTCTCTGATAGTACATCATCACAGTGACTCTTTTCTCTGATAGTACATCATCACAGTGACTCTTTTCTCTGATAGTACATCATCACAGTGACTCTTTTCTCTGATAGTACATCATCACAGTGACTCTTTTCTCTGATAGTACATCACCACAGTGACTCTTTTCTCTGATAGTACATCATCACAGTGACTCATTTCCCTGATAGTACATCATCACAGTGACTCATTTCCCTTATAGTACATCACCACAGTGACTCTTTTCTCTGATAGTACATCATCACAGTGACTCATTTCCCTGATAGTACATCACCACAGTGACTCTTTTCTCTGATAGTACATCATCACAGTGACTCATTTCCCTGATAGTACATCACCACAGTGACTCTTTTCTCTGATAGTACATCATCACAGTGATGCTTTTCTCTGATAGTACATCATCACAGTGATGCTTTTCTCTGATAGTACATCATCACAGTTACTCTTTTCTCTGATAGTACATCATCACAGTGACTCTTTTCTCCTATATTGAGTACGTTTTATATTTCTATGTAAATATCAATTCCTTTTTGCCCTCTAAAATCGTGGGTTTCCTTTTTATCTTTTCCCATAAATTGTAGTTTTTTATACAGTTTAGTGGCTAAGCTTACCTACTTACTCATGACTCAGCTGATTCAGGTCAATGGGTGTTTTTACTCGTGTTTACTGAGTACAGTCACTACTTAGACTGTCACATCAGACACATTACCTAGCTGTTACTATTGATTAGTCCGACGCCCCTTTACTATGACGCCCCGTCAGGCTACGGTTAGGGACCCTGACTCTAGCAATTTTCCGTGAAAAGGGTCGCGGAGCTCTGTCTTCCGGTCAAGGTGCGGCTTGGGAATCTGACTCTAGCACTCGCCCCGTTAATCCGACGCCTCTTTAGTCCGACGCCCCGGTAGTCCGACGCCCCGTTAATCCGACGCCCATATAGTCAGACACCCAGTCGGACACGTTTTTATTTTATTTCTAATTTAAGTATAGAATATATGTATATTGGAGGGTGTTCTGCCTCCCGAACCCACCTGTCAGATAATTAAATAATCAAGAACTGTGCAGCACAACAAACTAGCGGATACAACATACTTTATTAAATGATGTAATCGGATGAGAGATGGCATTATACTATTTGATATTGAAAATAGAATAAAATAGGAATAAAAAATTATAAAAATGAAAGAAAGAGAAAGTTATTTTTATTATTTAGATTAGGTAGTAATTGAGTATATTTATTCATTTTCATTTTAATCAAAAAGAAAACGAGAAATAATATACAGAAATATGTAACTGTCGGACCAATGGGACGTCAGAATAATGGGACGTCTAACTAATGCAATGTCTCCTTACCCACCTACCTACTGCCAGATTACCTACCATACCAACCACCAATTACCCACTTTACCCACCGCCACATTACCCACCATACCTACCGCCACATTACCTACCATACCTACCGCCACATTACCCACCATACCTACCGCCACATTACCCACCATACCTACCGTCACATTACCTACCATACCTACCGCCACATTACCTACCATACCTACCGCCACTTTACCTACCATACCTACCGCCACATTACCAACCATACCTACCGCCACATTACCTACCATACCTACCGTTACATTACCCACCATACCTACCGTCACATTACCTACCATACCTACCGCCACATTACCTACCATACCTACCGTCACATTACCTACCATACCTACCGTCACTTTACCTACCATACCTACCGCCACATTACCAACCATACCTACCGCCACATTACCCACCATACCTACCGCAGTAGAAGTGATAAACTGTCTGCTACCTCTACTTCGCTAATAACTCACTGCCACTCATTCTTGGCGAGATTTAACGACTGTGTCTATCATGTGGTTATAGGTGGTAGATGCACGAAAACTTTAATGGCTATCAGATTAAGGTGGCAAGAGCAACATGTGTGGGCTGAGAGAAAAATGCCATCGCTGCAATTTAGAGAAGACATAAACTGTATCGTTTTTTAATTCCTTTTTTTTCGCTAACTTCATTTAGTAGATATTTTCTTGTCTGAATTTGAAACAAAATAGTGTTTTTTTTTTGAGAATTCCATTGCAAATTGAAAATTATCATTTTAATGAATTTTTTTTACTGTTAAGTATCTCAAATTTGAGGGCAAGAATAATTCATTTTTTTTTATAGTGAATGACGTATGGTTTCGATGATTAGCTTAATAAATGATGAACTTCAGATTGCAGTCTAAAAATAGTCAAAACAATACTTGACCATCGAAATGATTACGATCAGAAAAGAAATTTCAGTACAGGTAAAACTGTTATAACGGCCATCATATGAACCGTAAAATGAGCTTTTATAAGCAACAATTGCCGTACTTTTCTTACTTAAAGGAAACCTACAAAGTTTCTTAAAACCTACAGCGGCCATTGTTTTCTATAACGACTCATTTCTTAGTACATAGGCTGGCCGTTTTAACAGTCATGCCTGTATATCAATGGGGACTCTCAGTGTTTGTTTATAATATGAAATAACACATTAAGTGCCTTTATATACAGTTCAATAGGTACATTTTTCAGGTCGGTTAGCCATTTTATTGAAATGTTTGATTTTCTTCCGTACTCTTGACATTGACATCAAAAACAAAGAAATTCTCCACACCTTCGAAAACACTCTGTAGAAAATCAAAGAAAGAACTTGAGGGTCTATAGGGAATTAAATGAACTGAATTGTAAGGAATGGGAATTAGACACTTGTCTTTATATTAAATTACGCAGTTAATTATTATCTCCCTCCTCCCAAAATTTCCTCTCCCTATACTTCCTCTCACTCCTCCGTATACCTCCTCTCTCTCTCCTCCCTATACCTCCTCTCTCTCCTCCCTATACCTCCTCTCTCTCCTCCCTATACCTTAAGGTAGGTCCTCTTGTTTTAATTTATGTAAATAGATTCCCTGTGTTGAAATCTAGCCCTTATTAATTTATTTGTGTTTCCAATGCAATAAATTACAAGTAACTTTAAAATGTTTTAAAGCTTTAGAAGTTTGAACTCAAGTGCAAATATTGTATGAAGAAAATGCTCTTAGATTATTTAAATTGGAGATATTTATGTGGCAATGAATTTAACCCTTTCGTTCCTAACGACTCATATTTGTACCATATTGTTCTTAAACAATGATTTTCTGAAATTAAAATGGTGTACAAACATTAACAGGATTCAGTTTCTTCAGAGCTTTCGAAATTTAGTAATTTGGACTTTTCAAACTTTTAATATTTTTCAGATTTAAGACAAAAATGAAAACTATATAAAACAAATCAATATAACGTTTTAGACTTCAGTTACCAAGTTACTATAAAATGATACTCAAATAACCCAAAGACCCTGTATATACCCATTTAAACCATGGCCTCTAAAGTGTTTATATGTTCATTTCCATTGACCATTTTGAGGCCAATAGTCACAATGTGTGACCCTGACTAAGAATTCCAAAGATATTATGCACCTTCTCTATAAAAACCTAAACCTTCGTTACTATCAAATTTCTCCATCTTCTATAGAATGTTCTTACTATTTTCTACAATGGCGAAATCATCAACAAAAATCTCCCAAAACATGACACATGACAAAATCAAATGTCAAAGTTTTTCTTGATGGAATAAATGTCACCGAAAATCATCAATTATAAAGACCCCTTTAGTCCGTTGCCAAATTAATGACCTTTTTAAAATGATTTGAATAGATTATATAGATTGGGGCACGTGTGTGTATACCTACACAAATAAAGCCTAGTCTGCCGATGAAAGTAAAAGTGACTTTTTAGATTTTCACAAAAAGCAACTGACTGCACAGGTACGACTTCTATTTCAACAACTAGTTAGGCTGTCACTGAACCTTCCAATGAAGAAATCTATTGGCAAATTGGATTTACTTCTTCTTAGTACGTTTATTTTTTTCCATTGGAGTGGATTGTGAAATCATTCAATTGAAACTGAACCTAATTTATTCAACTAGCAATACTAGAATATTTTAGAAAACTTATATAGTACCTTCCTATAAGTTCTTAGTATAAAAACTTGAACACCAAATCTATCTATATGAGTCTATTTAAAAATCTATAATGCTATTCAAAACAACTTTTTAATTCAGTTCTTTCAATTTCAAATAACCCTCGATTGTACAATAGAGCAAATACGCTGTATAAACTGTACAATGTGTACTCTCAACTGCAAATCAAACTGCAGGAAACTGTCATAAGATACTGAAGCTGCGTATTTAGAGAAAGTAACATTTTCCTGCCAACTAATGTCATCCTGCAAGCAATTACCTACCTTACCGAAGCAAGCCGATCTTTTCTCGCAAAAACACGTCTCCAGAAGAATAAAAACGGCTCTCACATAATAAAGACAACTTTTTAACCCCTTCAATTGGATGACCTTATTGAAGCATGCTGGATGATATGTTTCCTGAATAGCTCTGGGTCTGAATAGTCATAATAGTCAGCAATATTCTGGCGTAATAGTGTATTGGTTAAAATTCAGGTTTAATTGTGTTTGGATTAAGATTCATGCCTGAATTCTATCAAGATACAGGTCTGATAACACTTAGGTTCTACCATGAATAGCGTTGAGGTTCCACCCTGAATAGCGTTAAGGTTCTACCCTGAATAGCGTTAAGGTTCTACCCTGAATAGCGTTAAGGTTCTACCCTAAATAGCGTTAATGTTCTACCCTAAATAGCGTTGAGGTTCTACCATGAATAGCATTAAGGTTCTACCCTGAATAGCGTTAAGATTCTACCCTGAATAGCGTTTAGGTTCTACCCTGAATAGCGTTAAGGTTCCACCCTGAATAGCGTTAAGGTTCCACCCTGAATAGCGTAAAGGTTCTACCCTGAATAATTCTTTGTTCAGTACTGACTAGTTTTACTAGTTCATGTCTTATTAGTCATCTTAAATAATATACAATAACCTGTTTCTTTGTTTTGTCTCTTTGTTAACATTTACAATATCCTTAAAATTTAACATTTTGTTGCAGCAACTAATAATTACTCCTTTTAAGTGATCCTATATAGCCATAGTATCAGCACGCTTCAGAGATTTCGAGTTGGAAATTGCTTGAATTCGTGCGTTTGGAAGCAGAATGTTTAAAGAATATTAAACAATTTTTCTTTTTACTCTCATACTTTGAAATATTTTCACCCTCTAGTTTCAGAATAAATGTAAAAATATAGATAATATATATTAAATAAAAATTAGTAAATCAGTACCTAAATAAATTCAATTGGGAGTGGTACATCAGTGACTAAATTGTGACACAAGATGATTTATAGAAACATGGGGCTACGGCAGACAAAAAGTTAATGGTTTTCTAGAGATGAATTCCATTGTTTTGTTGTCTTTCATCACATTCTTTGTAATGCCTAACATCTACTTTTTATAGACTTTATGAAGTACAATAAACACTATATATAGCAAATATATACACACAAAAAAACTCGAACATCTACTTTAATTATCTGTTCAACCTCCACACACTAGAAAATATGACTTGTTTCACATTCATATTATCTACATATATATTTTTTGTCCTTTTTTGTCGATAAACTGATTTTTGTGATGTACAAACAATGTTAATCAGTATACAGGGTTTATACAAAATAATTGGAACACTTATTAAATTTAGATAAAATCTATTAATATGAATTTAATATGAGGTTCGTTGAGAGCTTCTTTGGGCTCTCTTTGGACATGTAAACGAGCAACGAAGTCGAAAAATGAGTAGAACTGGACTCATCAGAGAATATTAGTCACTTCAAACTGATCTGGAAACCAGGTTTTGTGGTCTCGGCACCACATAAATCACTACTCAACGTTTCCAGAGGAAACCAGAAGCGGCTCTTCTATGATATTCAGCTTTATTGAGTTCACGATGGACAATTTTGGTAGAAACTGGATTGCTTAGATGCTGATTTAACTCTGCACATACATAAGTCGCCGTCGTTTGCGGGTTTTCTCAAAATGCGGTTTCATAATCGCCGATCTCTATCAGAGAGCTTGGAAGGCCGGCCAGAGTTTCTCCAATTGTTGGAGGTCTTTCCTAGTTTTCGAATTGTGTCATCTTCTCGATATGGTAACTCTCGAAAAACCAAAAGCAAAGCGGTCTTGGTAATCGAAGCTCCTGCCATCTTGGTATACTAATATGATTATATACAAATATAGAACTGTGTAACAAGAACAACCTATTCACGGTGAATAGGTTGTTATTGAATATTCTGCAGCATATAATGAAATCGTATCAATATTTTTGATAAAACCGGATTTTTATAATACAGTACTTAAAAGTGCACCTTGTGTTCCATTATTTTGTTCAGCCCCTTTACCTTATATAATATATAAGAAGCAAATTTATTAATTAATGAAGGTGGTACTTTTAGTGATGTTGGATTAAGTATATCTTGAAGAGAAAACGATTATGTACATTTATTAATGATGTGAATTAAAGTTAAATACATTAAAGATGAAAATATGATTGGAATTATCAAGAAAATGGAAGATAAGTCGTAATAATATTTGAATTAGGATGACACACTGGGAGAAACTCATGTCATTGCTATGGCTATGAGTTAATAACTAGGGTGACCCCTCCCCTATTGGTCTTAACCACCCCCCATTGGTCTTGTCCTCCCCCCATTGGTCTTGTTTTCCCCCCATTGGTCTTGCTTTCCCCCCATTGGTCTTGCCCCCCCCCCTCCATTGTTCTAGCTTTCCCCCATTGGTCTAGTCCTCTCCTGATTGGTCCTGTCCTCCCTCCATTGGTTTTTCCCTCCCCCCATTGGTCTTGCCCTCCCCCCATTGGTCTTGCCCTCCCCCCATTGGTATTGCCCTCCCCATTGGTCTTGCCCTCCCCATTGGTCTTGCCCTCCCCATTGGTCTTGCCCTCCCCATTGGTCTTGCCCTCCCCATTTGTCTTGCCCTCCCCATTGGTCTTGCCCTCCCCATTGGTCTTGCCCTCCCCATTGGTCTTGCCCTCCCCCACTAAATTGGGTTATCTTTTTTAGATTTTTTTATATATTATATTTATGTGATGTGATATATGCGAACATTTAATATTTATGTGAATGTAATGTGACCACTTTTAAAATTTAACAAATGTTACATATCTACATTTCGTTAAAACTAACCTCAAATTTTATGAATTTTTACAAAATACTTCAGAAAAAAAAATTGTCTAAAAAGTCAATCATATTTTTTAGAATTATCGTTGTGAAGATAAATGCTTAATATAAGATTATATATATTAATATACCCACCTTCAAGTTCACCTTCAAATTATAATAAATTAAATAAACCCTATACCTTTTTCAAAAGACAATATTTTTGCATTTAAATCAAGAAGAATATATCAAATTCGATTTTTTAATATTTTATCATCTATTGTAACATTTTATAATTTATATCATTATCATAATTTAAATCAGACTATTCTGTACTTTATTTTATGTAAGTTATGCATGAAAATTAGAAAATCAATTTACACAATTTTCTTTGTATTATTAACATAGAAAACTACTTAGTAATATAGGGAAACTATCTTAATCTTCATAAATATCTTAAAACTTATTTTTCATGTATTTCTGCTTAAATGTGGTATTTACTTGCTGTAAATATAAATAATTTGTCTTATTTTATAGTAATGTATTTCATTTCTACTCTTTTTTCCTAAATTTAATGTTATATTTTGTAAAAAAAGCTAAGAATCTGGATGTAATTCTTATTTGAATTTTCGTTGGTAGTTTAATAAAGAGATAAAAATTTAAAATGTTATTAAAATCATGATTAGAAATGCACATGATTTCTTTCTCCAAAACTTTAACAAATCACTTATAAAATATAAACAAAAATGTAAACCAGTATGGATTTTCCCAGGCAGAAATATTGTTCCGCGACGGTTTTTATCCCCGGAAATTGTAAATTTCTATATGTTTAAATTGTAAATAAAAAGATTAATATACAAGACAAATTGTTAAAACATTAATTATGTGTATAGATTTTCAATATTTACGTATCGAAAATGTAGAACCGGTCGATAACTCAGAACTTACCCTATAAAGTGGTTAGACCGCCAAAATAAATTATTACCCAAAAAATTTCTAATTCAACGATTTATTAATATGTTATGGGAGTATAGAGATAAAGTTAAACGTAAATTCAGACATTTATTAGACGTGAACCTAATTTGTAATTATGGGTAATATAATATAAGGTTAAAGTATTGATTTTTAACATTATTAAAGGTACTGAACACCATTTGTTCCCTGCATGCATCCATCAAACACTTCGTAGTTAGAAAAAATAAAATACTACTTTTTCTTCAAAATCAGAACATAATTATGTATATAACTAATAATTATACTGTATTAGTACACAAACTGTACCAGACATCATTTTTTTAAATTTAAAACTATTTTTAAAGAATACTGTAAGAATAAAATGTATTGATTAATTTTAAGGTAAACCACTGCATCGTTCTTTTTATTTTTAGTTACTTTAGTATTTTTTATCATGTTTTAATTTAGATTGATATTTAGATTTTAGATTTCCACAAGTTTGTAACTTTTCTGGAATTAAATAAATAAAAAAATGCAAACAAAATCACTGTTTTTGAAGAACAAAATGAAAAACATGAATTTTTACAAAAACTGATCGAATTATATATAAGTCTTATATTAACTAATATAAATTAGAACAATGAGGGAACACTTAAAGCGGCGATACTGTACTACATAATTTTGTTGAGTAAAACAATTATTAGATTACAACGTGTTAAAGCTATATTCAAAAATTGTATATTTAAGATAAAGTTGCTTCTCATAGTTTAAATTTACCATTTGCCAAATTAAATATAGAATTTGCAATCCACGGGGAAAATTAAGCTAGGGAAAATCTGTCGGGAAGAATTCTGCCAGAGAAAATTCCTGCCACCATTTTATTACGTGTTTTGTAGATGTAGTTTTATCACAAATTGTGTAGTTTCAAACTCCTCCCATAACCTTTAAACACAAAGAGTAAGTAATTGTATGTTCTTCCATAGAAAGGATGTCACTTCAAGTTATTTTTTAATCTTGCCATCTTGAATATCTACAATAACCCACCTAACAACTCTGAGTTTTATGACTTCAAACTACTAACTGGATTAGAAACTTGTCCTAAACTTAGAATAAATTAATAATAACAAACTATGACCAATAAATAGTTGCCAGGTAGCACTATGGTCAATAAATAGCTACTAGGCAGCACTATGGACAATAAAAAGCTGCCAGGCAGCACTATGACCAATAAATAGCTGCCAGGCAACACGATAGTCAATAAATAGCTGCCAGGCAGCACTACGGTCAATAAATAGCTGCCAGGCCGCACCTGGTCAATAAATAGCTGCCAGGCAGCACTACGGTCAATAAATAGCTGCCAGGCAGCACTCTGGTCAATTCTTCAGGCCAATACAACTTTATACGGCTAATTATATAAATGTCAAGCATTTCTAGTTTTTAATACTGCAAGTCATCAGTATAGGAAGTAATGAAATGTTTAACTTGGCTACAATTGGAGTGAGTGAGAATAATTAATACAATATTCTAAAGGATGTTAATGTGAATAATAAAAATAAAGTAAAGCCTTCTTATTAGCAAAATAAAGTGTACGCCTATTTCAATATTTATTCATGTTCATTTTTTTCCGGATCCTTGAAGAGGTATACTGTGCTCTAGATTTCAATTGAAATGAACACTTCCTCACGATTATATTTGGTACTTCACTTGATAATGCACTTGGTACTTACTTCACTTGGTACTGCACTTGGTTATCGTGTTTTCACTATTGTAAGTACAGAGTGACACTGTCAAGTACACCCTATGATTTACTATGATGTACATGACATGGAATTTATTATAATCTAGAGCAGTCATTGAACAATCATTGCGTTGACCTTTTAGAAATGAGGTAAAAAATGTTTTCTTATGACTACTCAAACCATATTTAGGATCTAATGGAAATATATTGGCTAAAGATGACAAACAACTGCCAAATACTTTGCAATGTTACCTATCTATGCGAGGTAGAAACGTCTAAATGATGAACTACGTTTGTAAAGGTGACCAAGATACATTGAAACCAAAGGGTACGTATTATCAGTGAAAAGAGTCAATGTGATGATGTACTATCAGAAAAAAGAGTCACTGTGGTGATGTACTATCAGTGAAAAGAGTTATTGTGATGATGTACTATCAGAGAAAAGAGTCACTGTGATGATGTACTATCAGTGAATAGAGTCACTGTGATGATGTACTATCAGTGAAAACAGTCACTGTGATGATGTACTATCAGTGAAAAGAATCATTGTGATGATGTACTATCAGTGAAAAGAGTCACTGCGATGATGTACTATCAGAGAAAAGAGTGACTGTGATGATGTACTATTAGAGAAAAGAGTGACTGTGATGATGTACTATCAGAGAAAAGAGTCACTGTGATGATGTACTATCAGTGAAAATAGTCACTGTGATGATGTACTATCAGTGAAAACAGTCACTGTGATGATGTACTATCAGTGAAAAGAGTCATTGTGATGATGTACTATCAGTGAAAAGAGTCACTGCGATGATGTACTAACAGAGAAAAGAGTGACTGTGATGATGTACTATTAGAGAAAAGAGTGACTGTGGTGATGTACTATCAGAGAAAAGAGTCAATGTGATGATGAACTATCAGTGAAAAGAGTCACTGTGATGATGTACTATCAGTGAAAACAGTCACTGTGATGATGTACTATCAGTGAAAAGAGTCATTGTGATGATGTACTATCAGTGAAAAGAGTCACTGCAATGATGTACTATCAGAGAAAAGAGTCACTGTGATGATGTACTATCAGAGAAAAGAGTGACTGTGATGATGT